>VDFB02168118.1:90679969-90827469 GCA_007258455.2 Sequoia sempervirens
TCCCTCCTACCCCCTCTCCCTCTATTAGGTCTCTCTCTCCCTCTCAACCCTCTCCCTCCTACCCCCTCTCCCTCTCTCTCTCTCTTAACCCTCTCCCTCCTATGTTGGAAAAATATGTCTCAATCCCACAAGATGAAACCTCTATTGGAGCCGAGTCGGTGTGACATATTCTATGTCTAGCCGATGAGAAGATTTGTAACCTTATGTTTTGTACAGGTCACTGTGACCTTGTAGAAGTCTTGCTGAATGGTTACACATTGGAGTCTTTGGTTTGACATGTTGTGTTCAGTATGTTCTCTTACCATGTGGAGATCTCTGGCCGACAGGCCATACATATCATTTATCGGGGAGACCCTTGGTCGAAAGGCTTAGTTCTAGAAGAAGCCTCATCAATGAAGAAAGGTCTCGCCAATGGGGGAAATCTTGGAGTCTTCGCAGTGACACAATGACTTTAGTATGAAGTCTCAATGGTTGATGGAGAGTCTTGTTGATGATGAGGGGTCTTCGGTATAACTCTTGGTGAATGGTGGTCTCAGGGTAACTTGGAGAACTCGGTAAGAACTCTCAGTGAAGAGTGGTATGTCTCACCGATAGCATTTGCTTAGTGTCCTTGGAGTAACATATGATGGCTTGGTAAGAAGTCTTATCGATGTGTGAAGTCTTTCCGACCATTCAGTGCTTGATGTAACTAAAGGGGTCTTGGTGTGAAGTCTCAGCAATGAACGAAAGTCTTGCCGACTGCTGATCACTTCAGAGAAAGTCTTTGAACCTCGGTATGATCTCTTGGCGAAAGACAATAGTCTCGCCAATGTAAGTTCTATTGTCTATGTAACTTTTGAACCTCGGTATGAAGTCCTGGTTAACATGAAGGCTTGGTGTGAGGTCCTGGCGAGAGCGATAGTCTTGTCGAAGGGAAAATTGAAGTTCATGCAATGGGTGAATTTGATATAACCTCTTGTTGATTTTAAGGACTCTTGGTGATATCGAATGTTGACTGTGTTGGCGTCGGGGAGACACGGACAGTGTCTCACCGATATGCCAACACAGCTTGACATGGTTATCGTAATGCGAGTGTGTTATTAACCAATAGAGATATGTTCATTTAGGATTAAATAACGCGCTCGCATTATCACTAAAATGGTAAAAAATCACAGTATACCCATGATGTCAGCCCACATTCTGCATATTCTCTTGGTTTTGTGTGTGCTCCAACAAGAAGTAGGTTTTTGGTGATTGAGTGAAGTGTGCATGCATGATTTTGAGATTCCATCACCTTTTGAATGTTCTTTCCATCACCTTTGCATGAAATAGCAGAGTTTTCACATTGAGAGGCATATAATATCAATTCAAGTTTGAATTATAGTGATAATTGACATACAATTGAAATTTGGAGGGGAACAAGCTTTTGAAGAAGTCAAATTTTTGAGGAGTTTGAGGAAGGAAGAAGTAAAGGCTGCATAATTGGGTAGAACTCCTCTATTTGAAATTTTGCTTTTTTAGGTATGTGAAATCTTTGTACATTTTCTTTCATTCTATTATGGCTTTCTTTCATTTTTATTGTTTATCTTATTCCATGTTAAATCAAATTGTTTGTTTGTGATGCAATATTACATTGCCAAGCCTCTCAACAACATCATTTCTTTAGGGAACTTCCTTCCCAAATCAATAAAGAGTAAAAGATCAATTTATACAAAATTTTTCAAATTCATCCAAAACTACTTTTCATTCAACCAAAATCCATTTATTTCATTTCAAGTTATAAGGCTATTAGTAGTCAATTCACCATCTCCATTTAGCAAACCATTTTCAGAATCAACTTTCAACTTTGTTCTTGTCATAAACAATACAACAATCACACATCAACTCAACTTACCCCTTCAAGGCAAAAACAATCAAACACCTCTGTTCCTTAGACCTGCAATCAAACATCATCCCAACCATTTAAGATATATTTTCTCAAATCAACACATCCATCATCCTGTCTTCACTTAAACACCATTTGTAACAACAACAAGCAGCATTAGTTTAACATTGTCACCAGACCTTTAAGATACCAATTTCATCATGTTTTGATTGTAATATTCCAATATATCAGTATAGACAAACTCTGACTACTTTGCATTCAAGAAACCATTGCCATATACTGGAAACATATGCCCAAATCATCAAATATTTCACAATCTACCTTCAAAACATTACCAAGAATAGACACAACCATGGCATCACAAATGAGATTTCTCCCAAGCACTTAACAACATTCCTTTCGCCGTTTCTACATATTCTCTATTTTTAGCAAACAATGCCAAATATCTCTAGGAGGCCAACATTTCATCTAATCAGGTGATTCCTTTTCTATCATAATGCATTTACACAATCCCAATACAAATTCTCAGGCCTATTTTAATCCTTTTCAACATACTATAAAATTTTATACACTTATTTTACAAAACATAGTAGAACCAACATGCTGTCTACTGGTAAAAGCCCTTAAATAGGTGAATTTATCAAAGCAAGTCATCATAAAACTACTCACTAATCCACCAAACCTACATACAATATTAGGCCATGTGTAGAAACTCACAAATAAACAAGTTTCAAGATGGGAAACACCCATCAATACACAAAATCAGTAAACATTTGATTATAGAGTGAAAACACACCAACCATGAGGGTTTCTTTAATGAAACATTTGAAAAACCTCTACTACTCTGCCTAACAATTGAAAAATGCTTCATTATGTCTACAAATTATTTTGAAATCATTTCTAAGCTCCTCTACATGTTGTTTCCTCAAACCCTACTTGAAAACACCATTTTTTTGAATGAGAAAATTCATAATTTTGTTCATGCAACAGTATCCCGACTTCTTATTTCTATTTACCCTTGCCACACACATCTTCACATTGAAAAGACACTAAATATGATCCATTCCACCGCCCTACTAGCCCTACATCGGTGGAATGGCTAAGAATCACTTTTTAGACTCTCTAAACAATTCTAAGGAAACCACAGACCGAGACTTGGGAAACTAAGTTCAAATTAGATTGATTATTTGAATTACAATTCCTACAACTTTCAAGAATGAAAGAAGTCTCTTTCCCTGACAAGAATCAAATTTTAGAACATGCTTGAATCACTATGCAACCTGAAAACAAGAATAGAAAAGGTTTCCAAAATAACTGAGCAGAGGTTTTTTTTATTAATTTTTTATGGATTTTTGGGATAGAAGATCTTCCTTTCTCGAGCTTACAATTCTTTTTAAAGGTGTCTAAATCATTTGAAATAACTACCTCTTCATCTTCATCAACCCATCCTTTCCCTTCCACAAAAAGGACTCTTCACCTTCCCGCTTTTGTGCAATTTTACATTTTTACAATAATTGGCAACTTTTGTTATAAAAAGCAACTTTTCAATAATATCACCTAGTGACCTATTTCATGGTGCAAATACATTGAAATTCATCATTTAATAACCTTCACTCATCATATTTACTTGAACATTACAAATTGAAAAAATTAGCCTTTTGAAGGAATTTCATGACCTAGGTGCTCTTGCACCAGTTTGTCATGTTACAACCTTACATTGTCAATGGACATTTTAAATCACACAATTCGATACACTTTCCTATTACATTTTTAAACCACATCTCTTTGAGGCATTTTGTTAAATTTAACAATTGACTTTCTTTGTGTATGCTTCCAAAGCTATCATTGAGTTATTTTGTCAAATAGTTATACAAACTGGCTTTCATTGACTTTCTTTGTGTATGCTTCCAAAGCTTTCAATTAGTTAATTTGGCAACTTAGCACATTTTGCACAGGTAAAATTATTCGTCATGCCAAAGAAACGAACTGTTAAAAGGAAAAAACTAACAAATGATCAACTCCAAGCCATCAAAGATAAAGAGAAAAAATGGATGAGGGAATTTTGTGAAAAGCAGAAATTGGGAACGATTGATGAAAACAAGCCAGTTGAAGAGGAACCTCAATTATCAAAAAGAGAAAAGAAATTGGCACCACAAAGGGCACGAATACACAAGAGTCATTCTAGGGGAGATGCATATACTGTATTTGGAGACACATCATCTACCGCAAGTGAATACAAAGGGACACCATTAAGCACAAGTGAATATGGAGGGACACCATCTACCACAAGTGAGTATGGTTGGACACCATCCACCACATCTGAAGTTGAGAGTACATCATCACTTGGAGTTGAGGAACAAGGTATGCCATCATCCCCACATGAACCTCAAGGTATGTCTTCTATTCCACCCTTGATCATTGGTATACAATCTAGCCCACCTCAATTAAATATTGATGAAATTGCTAATGTTGAGATGTATGTACCTAAGAGAACACCACCTAGAATTTTGTGTAGAAAGCCAAAGTTTTTGATTAATATTGATGAGGATATTTTGCAGCACATGGAAGGTAAGATTCTAGAACACACTTGTAGAAGATATGCTGATAAGATTTGGAAAATTTCTTTGAAAGGCTAAATGAGACTGTAAGATGTCAACTATTTGTTCAAATGATGCGGGGTTTAAAGTACAGAAACATCATGAAGACTCTTGGGTTGAGAACATCGAATGCATCAAGTGAAAACACTATTGTGAAGAATCTAATGGATGCTTATGACAGTGTGGGTAAGACCTCATGCTCAAAGGATAGTAATGTCACCGACGTGTCATTACATCGACTTTGGTAAGCTATCAAACAAAGAGATCTCGCCATTAAAAGACAAGTGAACAAATGGGAATTAGTAGAAAACTTTATCAAACACCATTCAAAGGCAAAGAATTGAGGGCACCGATTCAAATGAATTATGGGAATTCTCGTGAGACTGCCACACAAAGATAAAAAAGTTGTTGAAGCATTGAGAACACTAATTGAAGATTATTGGAAGAATAATACAAGGCCATCTCCGAATCAAAGGGATGTCATAAGAAGGAGAATCGGAGATAAGCATTTTTTGGATACAACTCAAACCCAATTTTTTCATAAATTTCAAAATTCTTATCCTCAAATTAGTATTTCTCAAAGATTTTTTTAAATGATTAAACATTTTTATGTCAAGATAAATCACACACGCACTACTTGTTGCTGTAAACTACATATTGAATTCTCTAACCATTATGATGTTTATTGTTCTATATGTTTACATTCGCATACTAACGATGTTTTGTGGGATTGTGGCATATAAGCCCCACGAAAAATCTTCAAGAAAGTTCTTATAAAAAAATTTATGTGAAATAGAGGATGGCCAAATATTGTATAGGACAACATGCTTGGATGGTTCATGTGAGTGTTGCAGTGGCTTGCAACAAATGCTAGTATGTCAACATATGGAAAGCACATATGAGGTGGGACAAAAACTAGTAGAGTTCGGGAAGTATAAAACAGTGGCATATGCTACAAAAGATGGGTTTGAAGAAAAAAGGTGTGAGTTGGTTATTTAGAAGATTCCAGTGTATCAGTTCATGTCCATGTTTCATGAGAATTTAGTGTATGAGTATGCAATGCATACCTATAGAGCCCGATGGCTGGACAACAATTCAAGTTATGCAAGGACACATTTCCACTTGGTAGCATAGTATCAATGGTTGACTTTGTAGAGAACTACACTCTACAGCCACAGCGTGAGGTGTAGTCACAATATTACAACTCCACATAGGTTTCGATATTTGTGCACATAGCATTCATACATGCAGCTAAAAGTACAGAGGATGAAAGGAAGGTATTGAGGGAGTATCACTTTTATATTAGTAATGATCGCATGCATTCTCCAGAGTTCATGCAAGGTTTCTTCCAGATGTTCTACAATCATTTGGTTCAGAGGGGCATATCATATGATTGGCATATAATATGGTTAGATAACTGCGCAACACAGTTCAAGAACACGTGCATGTTCTATTGGTTGTGTAGGATGCATCTCACTACACGTATTCAACATATGTGGAACTTTTGTGAGGCTGGACATGGAAAGGGAGAGCATCATGGTGTAGGAGCATGCATGAAAAGAGCATTAGCATGAGAAGAGTTAAAGTATAAAGATAGTGCATAGTTGATAGATGCAAGGTCAATCGTCGAGTGGTGTAATGGTTCGATGGGTCTAGGTAATGAAGGTATGTCTTCAGTTCATAGATTTTTTTGGTTGATGGATGATACTAACATTGCACCATATGAGGATTGTTGTACACTAACAGAAATGAGTGAGTTGCACTCTTTCCTTAGCTCAAATGCAGGTTCATGGAGTATTGATACACGTAAGATGGCATGCTTTTGTTCTTCATGTACAATGCAAACTTGGAATGATTGTGAGTTAGGGGAGTGGGTTGACAAATGGTTGACAAGTTATCTTAGCCCACTTCACACGTATCGCCCTCCAATGGCATTGGAACTAACATGGATGGAATCATCGGTTAATTTTGACCATGTATCGGATCTAATTCAACCAGGTAATATATCTACTTTCTTAGTATTTGAAATTCCATATTGTTATCTTACTTTGTACTATATTCATAATGTTGACTAATTTCAAGAGATATCTCACACATATAAATGTAGGGCATGTTTATGTAGTTATTGTAGATGAAGACAACGAAGAGGGTATAGACTATTACTTGTGTCATTATGTTGAGGAAAAAAAGAAATTGGAAGCCCCAATTATAGATGGAGAAAACATTGAATACCCTACAGGCTTAGTTGTTGTTATTGGAATGTGGCTGAGAAGGTACCCACATAAGAGTGTTAAACATTGGTTGTTTGAGGAATTTGACATGGATCATAAGATTCTTCATTACTCAAACCTTGTCGTGGCATCCAATGTTAGTTTGAGCAAATATGGGGGTAGACCTTTGAACAAGACCTTGTGGAAGGTCCGTGAGTCTAACCATGAAGCAATACTTGACACAATAAAGAGTAGAGAAGACCCAGATGGTTCATTGGATTAATTTGTAAGTATATGCACAACGGTTCTTATTAATTTATACTTGTATCCATGTCAGTTTGGTTGATGCCAATGCTATCATCTTATTTTACTTTGTGTATCTGTATGTAACCAAGCAAACATTGATTGGTGTCCCCTTGCATAAAATGCAGATTTATGAGCCATCCAAGAGAATCTCAAGCATAAAAGCAATGCAACATCCTTATTTTGATGATCTTGACAAATCTCAATTATGATTTTAAGCAATTAAAAAAGTGTGTGTGAAGCTTGATGAGGAAATTTTGAGTTATTCATTTGAATTTAACCTTATCATGACCACCTATGATGTAGACATTATAAGAGCATCTCAAATTTCAATAAATTATATTCATAAGAGCATAGACAAGGCAGTGAATTCTTTGAAAAAATGCCTCAAAGAAATGTGGTCTCATGGTGATGGAATGGCATGACGAATGCCATGACAAGCAAATTGTTGTGGATTGTCATGGCATTCCATCACCATTGAGAGCACATTTCTTTGAGTTTTTCAAATAGTTTGGTGCCTTTTCTATGCTATTGCTTATTAGTATGCTTTGATAGATTTTTTCCAAGCATCCATATCTTTTTTGGAAGCACCTATTTTAGGCTTTTAGCCATAGCAACAAGGAAGTGAATTGTTTGATAGAATGCTTTGGTAAACATGTATGATAAATATACTAGCATAGAGAAGCATAAGCAAACAAACTGTTTAAAAAAATGCCTCAAAGAACTGTGGTCTCATGGTGATGGAATTCCATGAAAATCCACAAATATTTGCTTGTCATGTGATGTAGAGGGGATGGGACTTTAGTCAAAACTCAAAGTTTCAAGGATTACAATGATGCAATCTCAAACACTCT
The DNA here is from genome assembly GCA_007258455.2 of Sequoia sempervirens. Classification (NCBI taxonomy): domain Eukaryota; kingdom Viridiplantae; phylum Streptophyta; class Pinopsida; order Cupressales; family Cupressaceae; genus Sequoia; species Sequoia sempervirens. The sequence goes on from VDFB02168118.1 coordinate 90,687,798, forward strand.
TCCGGGCACCCTGATGGAGACAAGCCTCAATAGTGCACTTATAACTTAGATGCTTTCCTAATGGACCCAAACCCTTGGAGTGATCTCAAGGAACTCAAAAAAACTTGTCTTGAATGGTTTCAAAGCCCCAAACCTTTGTCTTAGACAAAACTTACTTTTTGCACCTTGACTAGGCTTCTAGCGATGGTTTTTTGACTTTTCACTCAACTTTCCCAAAGGAATCATCAATATAATGACTGATTCAAATGTGATTCATGATGATACACAACATATAAAATCATTTATGGCACTTGTTCTAGATCAAACCTACCAAAATCTATTGTTTCCTCAAAATTAAGGCCTAATTAGCCCACTTTTTCAAAGCAACCCCTCTCTAAACTTATCTCCTAACTATGAAACTTTCAATAGTGTTTTAAAATTTTCCCAAACCAAATATTTTCAAGGTATTAGTCTTCTTTGACACCCGCAACACCCTAAATCACAAAACCCTCAATAAATTACTCCAAAACTAGGGCCTCTTTAAAATTAGCTTTCTGAGCACTTCCAGAACCTTCTCTTGGACTTTTCACCAATAACTCAACATATATAAACACCATCAACTCAGAAATATACCCCTTATTAAGGTAGATCTCCTGCTGCTACACTTTAGGCACCATTTTCATGCCCTTTTCCTTGCTAAAACTCGGTGTACACCCAAGAATCACTCTTTTCTGCACAATAACTTGTTAGATCTATATAATAAAAGTTAGATATGATCCATTTCACAAGTTTTCAGTCACACTCTCACATGAAATGGATCATTTATTCATGAAGACTCTCAAAACTACTGAAAAATCTATACTTTTTAGGGACAATCAGCAATATAACATAAGAAACTGATTCCCAACATTATTTAGGTCATTAAAAAGGTTAAATGCATGTAAATACAAGTTCTTAAACCATCCAAATGAGCATGAAACCAAAAGGAATCAGAGATTCATAAAAAAAAATCAAGAAAATGCAAAAAGATTGAAGTTTTTATTGATTTTCTGTAGCAGTCCGTACAACACTTGCAATATCAGCCAACCCTCTATAAAAATCCTTTCTCTAGGCTTATAGACTCATCCTACAACTATCCCAACTGATTATAATTGATTTTATTACATTATTGTGATTAAAACTCCTAAAACTCACTTTTCCACCCAAAGTTGGATTTCAAAAATTTGAATTTCCAACATTGTAGTTTATTAACTCCTATTAACTATAAAGCTTCCAAAACTATTACATATCATCATTCAACCTTATTTAACCTAATTAAAACATCATATACCTATTTAAACTCCTAGAACATCATTGTTCCATTTACAAGTCAATTTGGTCCTATGGTCCTTATCGGACCCTTAGGACTTTTGATCTTCCTGTTACACTCATCCATGCCAAATGCCATTATAGGCTTCAAAATGCTATAATTGATGCTCGGAAAGGTTTATAGGCCTTCAAGACCCCTGCCATCTCCTGAATCTCCAAATGATCCTCAAGGAGCTTGGGTGCTCCTGCACCATCATGGCATTCCACCACCATGAGACCACATTTCTTTGAGGCATTTTTTTCAAACAGTTCATTCCCTTGTCTATGCTATTGCTTACTATTATGCTATGATAGATTTTTTCTAAGCATCCATAGCTTATTCGAAAGCACCTAGTTTAGGCTTTTAGCCATAGCAATAAGGAAATGAACTATTTGGCTAAATTCTTTGATAGACATGTATGAAAAAAGTGTTAGCATAGACAAGGTAGTGAACTCTTTGAAAAAATGCCTCAAAGAAATGAGGTCTCATGGTGATGGGATGGCATGATGAATGCCATGACAATAAAATTGCTATGGATTGTCATGGAATTCCATTACCATTGAGACCATATTTCTTTGAGGCTTTTTTTCAAAGAGTTTGTTTCCTTTTCTATGCTATTGCTTATTAGTATGCTTTGATAGATTTTTTCCAGAAGCATCCATAGCTTTTTTGGAAGCACCTATTTTAGGCTTTTAGTGATAGCAACAAGGAAGCAAACTGTTTGATAAAATGCTTTGGTAAACATGTATGATAAATGTAGTAGCATAGACAAGGCAGCGAACTGTTTGAAAAAATGCCTCAAAGAAATGTGGTCTCATGGTGATAGAATGCCATGACAATCCACAACAATTTGCTTGTCATGGCATTCCACCACCATGAGACCACATTTCTTTGAGGCATCTTTTTCAAACATTTCATTCCCTTGTCTATGCTATTGCTTACTATTATGCTATGATAGATTTTTCTAAGCATCCATAGCTTGTTCGAAAGCACTTGTTTTAGGCTTTTAGCCATAGTAGCAAGGCAATGAACTGTTTGATAAAATGCTTTGATAGACATGTATGAAAAATGTGTTAGCATAGACAAGGCAGTGAACTCTTTGAAAAAATGCCTCAAAGAAATGAGGTGTCATGGTGATGGAATGCCATGACAATCAAATGCTTTTGATTGTCATGGCATTCCATCACCATGAACCTCATTTCTTTGAGAAGTTTTTCAAAGAGTTCACCTTGTCTATGATATTGCTTACTATTATGCTTTTGATAGATTTTTCCAAGCATCCATAACTTGTTCAAAAAGCACTTGTTTTAGGCTTCGGCTATAGCAACAAGGCAAACTATTTGACAAAATGCTTTGGTAGACATGTATGAAAAATGTGGTAGTATAGACAAAGGCGGTGAATTGTTTCAAAAAATGCCTCAAAGAAATGTGGTCTCATAGAATTCCATGACAACCAAATGCAATTGGAAGGCTGCTCCTAGTTATTTGTTATGCAATGTGAAGTAATTGCATAATGCTAGGTTGACTTTGTAAAAACTATATTGTAATTGAAATTTTGTCATCTATCAGCATCTAGTTATTAGTTATGAAACGTGAAGCAATGCTTTCAGTTTGAAAGATGTGCAATGCAATGTAATCAATGTTATGAATATAAACTACAAAAATCTATTTTTTACTAAGTTACCGATTTAGCTTTGGGTTTGGGATCAGGTCAAGAACCCAGTTTGCCGGTTCAAGACATTTTTTTTGGGGTTAGGTTCATTTTGGGTTCGGTCATACAAAAACATATAAAAATAAGAAATATATACATATTTGCAGTAGTAATCAAGTTCAGAATACACCACCATATTAATAGTCAAATAACATAGCAAAAATACACCACCACTTTCATAGTGAAATATTAAAATATTAGTGATCTACTCAAATGTCATGATCCAAAATTATAAATTAAAGTTCAAACATAAAAATGTCAAGTGTTTACAATCAGCCATTATTGATCATTGATCAATCCGAAAAATGTGAACATTTTTTTGTGTGGAAGAAAAACAAGAAAACAATGTTACATAATTATTTACATTGTGAAAGAGCCAAAACCTTTTTCTTGCAGATTGTAGAAGAATCTCAATGATTTTTTGGGTGTCCTTGCCTTGGAACGGAACTATCTTAAGCCATGAATGATTGACCAGGAACTGTGAGAAAGAAATAAGATAAATCACATGCAACTTGTTGCAATTTCTTTCCTTGGGAAAAAAGGGTAAAGTTTACTTTTCAGGGAGAATCTCCTTTAGAGTTTGAACGCATTGATAATTTTCAAGATAGACTTAGCCAAATATTTCATCTAGGTTTGAAGCTTTTAGGTAAAATGTTTGCTTCTTAAAATTTTGTTCAAAATTCAATATGCAAGCTCTCCTCCTTTAGGGAAGAGAAGGCCTATCAAACCTAACACTCATCTCACTACTATCATTGCATCAAATTAAGAATTTTCAATCCTTTATGGTCTAGACAAGAGAAGTATGGAGTAGTGTTCCAATGCTAAAGTCTTATTGTGAGTCTCTTTGCTATGAGTGGTTCAAAAATGAGGAATCTATCTTCTGCACCAAATGAGAATTATTCACAATATGTGCTAGGAAGGAATAAGTCCATAAGATCAAGTATGCAAGAACTGAGAATTGCAAAATTGGCTTACATTTGACTTCCAAATGCAGAAATTTTCACACTTTTCGATGTTCACATGTAGGTCAAAAAATATATGTGCGTAAGTTGTAAAGTATACACTTGAATACATGTAACTCATATCTATTAAACCATGAATTTATAATTTGCAAATATGGACACCATCGATAAAAAGATTTGTATTAAGCAAATAGCCATGTACGCATACATCAATATATGTCAACATAAGTATAAAATATAGTTACAAAATAGCCATATAGGCTTACGAGAATTCCATATAGGCATTCAATGTCAAATATATCCAATACAAAATATGTACAAAATTGCCATGTAGGCATACAACAAAGGGCTCTATGCATTCAAAATTCATAATTTCTCTCCATGCTCTAGTTCAAATACAATTTTCTTTCCCTTTGCTGGGCGATCTGATGGTGATAAGTCTATCACCTATTTCTGTTGTGCTCGAGGAGTGCTCTTGCTGCTCCTCCTAGTGTTTAGCTTCTGGTGAAGTCTCAATTGTTACAATAAGAAGTAAAGACATTAATATATAGAAATTACATTATAAAAAATTAATATATTTAACAAAATAATCACTTACAGCCATCTCATGATCACTCTCCTTGATGGAAATATTTGCATGCCGATGCTCAGGCATGCTCAAGCCCTGTATAAACCATCCAAATAGGAATTAAAATATGAATCAATAATGGTTTGATTTTTCACTAGAACTAGTTCATCTATAACAATGAATGTAAATTGAAATTTAGTAATTTGCCTCATACCTCCCCTATCAGAGCCATTTGAGGATTGTATAGCGGAGGAAACACCAATATCCATTGCCCTCGTAATGTTCAGTGGTGTTTCTGTCACCAACATCTGAAAATAAAACAAAAAATTATTTAATCTCAAAAAAGTTACAATAGCGATCCATGTGATGACTTATAATCTATGAGATCTAATAAACAAAATTTTGAGTAAAATTATTAAACAGATATATTTTTGATTATTAGTTATCGAATTTGAAGTAATGCTTTGATTTTGAATGATCTGTGTAATGCAACATAAGGTCAACAATATGAATATAAACTACACAAATCTATTAAAATTAGAATTTATTACTTAAGTTCTCTTTCAATTCTATATTACCTCCATGAACGTTTGATCAAATCTACTGGCACTCAGAGGTGTTTCCTTGAAACCTCCAATAGTACCCTATTCAACATCCAAAATCACATATTAAAATACCATTTGTAAAACAATGCTATTAACACATGTAATAAATTTATAATTGTTTACTAACTTTACATACCCCACCGATAGGTGTACTGCAAAAATAAGTAGGTGGATGACTAGTGTATCCAGTCTCTACACTGTGACCCTACAATTTTATTAAAATAATAAAACTAAATTAGTTAATCTTTCATTTCACAATCGAAATTTAATAAATTAAATTCAATGAACATGCTGAATTTTACCTGAGTGTCAATGACATATGCATCATGAAAAATGTCAGCCATCCTCTCCATCCCCGTAGATGCATATGGATCAAGCTGCGTAGTAGCATATGGATCTTGCGTAGAACTCTCTTGAGTGCCGGTAGGGTCATACAAACAAGTCACCCCGCAAGATTAACACACATGGGTTCGAAGGCCACCACTTGAAGACTCCCCTGGATGGCACTATACAATAGGGCTAGTGTGATGGATGACACTCTGGGTCAGAGTTGTGATTGCCTGCAATGTCTCTATGTCTGCACTCTCCTTCGCAATGGCAAGCATCACAATTTGCTCAGGAGGCGGCCTAGCGAGAGGTCATCTCCCTTGCCACGTAGGATCTCACTGTGCACTGGGCCTATCCTGAGCTGACCCCCCACCTCTCCCCTAGAACTCCCTCATATCAAAATAATTTGGGATTTGGTTCAATACAAACTCACTGTATAGTTTCCTAAGAAAATATTGGGGACTTCACAATTATTGCATGGTGGGTAATCAAAGACCATATACCATCTTTCATAAAAATGGTTCTTAATCTCTTGGTGGTGGCACCAATGAATAGGAAACCTCTTTGCATTGAGGGTAAGATTTTGATTTGTTTTAGGGTCAGTGAATAGAGAGCACAAATCACCTTTAGTAATTTTTAAATCTTTTACTTGTTTATATGATAATTTATCTGCATAATATGCCCTAGTTGTCTGCCTCCTATCTTGCCATCTAGATATTTGTTGGGTGATTGCATCTACATTTTTTAACATGTCTTTTAATGAATTTGCTAGAAGCATTCTTTCTGTGGTTGAAGGATTTGGACCACTCAACCTACTGATAAGATCCTCAAGTTGTTTTCTATTGTTCTCAATTTCACTCCTCAAATTTTCTTGAGTGCCAGGAGGGAATTGAGAGAATGGTGGGGGAGGTTGATTTTGTTGTTGAGGTTGATTTTATTGAGGATTTTTGCTGTTGAGGATCTACCTCCTCTTCTTGTTGAGGATTTGTAGGATTTCCTACAGATTTAAAAAAAAGAAATCAAATCTAACCTAAAACAAACAAAATCAATTTCAAACGCACAAATTCAAAACAAATAGTAAACAATACTTACCTTTTGCATCTCTTCATCATTGTGGCACCATATTTGCAGACAAAATCCAACTATTCTTGATGAAATTTGCAGAAGTCCTTCCTCCTAGAATGTGAGAGCGAAATTGAGGGTTTTTGGCCATGGGCAGAGCTGAGAAACAGTGAAAAACAAATGATACACATTTCACTTCTTTTTTTCTTTTAAAAGCACACAACATGCTCGCATTATAATGCACTCACGTTATGTGTTTCCCCTTTTTTTCCCACTTAGCCACAAAAGTGTGACCAACTTTATCCACCCGCCCTATATGTTTTTGAAAGTAAAGTTTTATGGATTTGGTACTAACATTTGAATAATGGTTTTATTTATATGGTAACATATTTGTTTAAAATGGATTTAATATTTAGAATTTTGTGATTTTTAGGAGATATCGATTGTGATCCAAAGCTCGGGTATGGATGGTTAGGAAAATTTGAGTCATGGTTCGAATAAAATTCAATCAGATTTTATCATTCTGGGATGTGATAATGCTAACAACTTTGAGTCCACTAGAGTATCGAAGACGCTAGTATTTCATTTTTGGTGGGAACAAATGCTAATCTATGAGAGAGCCCATTCCTGAGAGTGAAAAAATGGAGACCAACAAAATGTAGGAGGTGAAAATTCTACCTTATCATTCTGAATGTATGGGAATCCCCTAAATATTATCATGATTCAAGTTATTTTCCTAGCAAAGATTCTAGATGAAAAAGTAGAACCCGAAGAGCTTCAATGATTAATTGGAGTTGAATTCCATTAACTTCAATTGCTATTCTCCTATTGGTCACAATATTCCACGTTCCTTGATGAGATTGGTTCCTTAGAATCCCTCTCATGTATATGTCTTATCCTATCTAAGCCTTGTGTTCTATAAAAGGCCAGAGGATGTTTAATTTTATTTTAAGTTTATAATTTGTGGATGTGAGAGGAGAAAAAACTTCTTTTGAGTTTTGTTCCTTTTCCCTATTTTCTGAACCATTCAGACGTAAAACTTTTTATGCACGTAGACGTTAATTGATATCAAAGCTTTATGGATAGCTACCTATCTAAGTATCTTTTGTAGTTGGTTTTGTAAGTTCAGATGAACAAGAATGCATGATGTGCCATTTAACGGTGCATAAAAAACCTATTTAGTGTCTATAAATGAAACCCTCTCTTTAAAAGTTTGCATCATTTTATATGTAGCTATGAAGCAATCTGGTGAAGTATAAAATTTTTTTCTCTATTTTTATTAATTCTTTGGGGCATCCATGGAGAATAACCGAGAGAAATTTTATTTTACATTTTTCTTTTATGTTTTGCTTTAGATTATATGTTAATATTTTTTGAAAATGTTCTAAAAAATAGAAGTGAATAGAAATAGTTTCATTGAAAATATTTTATTTTCCATGAAATTGTTGAATACTTAATGCTAAATTTACTTAAGTGATAGCAAAGAGACTGGTGGAGATATTTTAAAATCCAATGTTAAATTCATTGCTTTCATGAACTTTGAATTTACCTTTTCAAGCTGGACAGCTGATTTTAAAATGTTCAAAGAAATAGTACAATAAATGTGTATGTGCATGTGTCTACTTGGAAAATGTCCCTAAAGGAAAATTAACAGTCAAATTATCACATCATTACCTGAGAGCTATATTTAGTGCAATCATGACCTAATTTATGGAGACTTGGGATTAAACGGAAGTCAATATTTATTATGTGAATGCAGAATCCTTGCTTAGGTTGTCTTGGTTTCATATATTTCAAGAAAGGTAGGTTTTTTGTGGTTTTGTTTATGGAAAATCTATACGAGTTGTTTGATGCGAGTAAAATCATTGTCAATAGGTAACTGGCACTAGAAGGATGGTGACATTTTCCATTTTGGTGGTTATGTGTGGATACACATACAATTCTCTTAATTTGTTTGACATTTTTCAAGATTTAACTTTCAGAAGTGAATTTGTGTTTTTAAAAACCCTTCATAATTTGGCAAGAATCTTTTAAAACACAAAAAATTTGTACAATTTAGTTTTCATGATGGAAATAGGAAAACTTCATAAAATATTTAACCAAAAACTGCATCCTTTGAGTTTGTTTACCTTTGGAAGAGTCACCGAATGTAGTATTCATGATACAAATGATCATGGTGAAATTGAGTGTTAAATTTTTTTAACTAGGGTAAGTCTAGCCATAAGTGGAGCAATTCTACTAATAGAAGAAATTTAACCGCAAAAAGAAAAGGATTGTCCATGAGAGAAATGTTTAACCCTAGTGGAGTTGGAAATATTAAAAAAACAACCTTTGAACTAAAACAGTTAGAAAATTATGATTATTTTGAAGAAAATCCTAACATCTTGTAGGTGAATAAGCGAGAATATCGAGATTTAGAGATATCTCATCATAAACGAGGAAAGCTATGGATGGACCATCATTCCCTGTATACGTGGAAAATGCAAATAGCAAGATAAACCAGGAAAATTGAGTTGAAGATGTGTGTATTGTGCTCCGGGTTGCAAATGAATTGGATATAAAAATACATATTCTTGATTTTATACAAGACACATAATGTCAAGTTTTTACTTTTTCTCTTTTTGATAACAATATAAATATGAATTGGATGGCTGATCGGAAATGGAAATTATGTTAGATTTTGGGAAGACAGGTGGCTTTTTAAAGATCCTTTAATCAGAATAGAGAAATTTAGTAAATGGATGAATGACTGTAAAATGGAATTTGGAATCTTGGTTAAAGATTATTGGAGGAATGGTGGTTGGGTTGATTTGATAACCATCAGTCAGGATCTTGGCCCTGTTCAGTCGGCTTTCAGAGCCCTAAGACCAGCTCAACACCAGGTGGAGGATCTTGCTGTCTGGTTAGACAACCCATTTGGTATTTTTTTAGTTTCCTCTGCCACTTCTATGTTTGTTAGTCCGATGGGGCCTCCTCCCTTCTGGGCTAAGGCTTGGATTAATCACCTGACTCCGAAAATCAATATTTTCTATTGGATAATGCTACAGAATAAGATTCTCACTTTGGACAATCTTGGAAAAAGAGGAATTCAATTACCAAACAGATGTTATATGTGTAGGAATGAAGCTGAGTCTGTTAATCATCTTTTTCTTCATTGCCCTTTTGTGTCGAATATTTGGAATAAATTTCTGGCGCTTCTTGATGTGGCGTGGATTTTTCCTGCCTCTGTCGAAGATTTCTTCATACAATGGAAAGCTCCTTCAAGAAATATTTTTGTGAGAAAGCTATGGTCTTTTATTCTACCTTTTGTGTCTTGGAATATTTGGAAGGAAAGGAACAACAGAGTGTTTAGGGATAAAGAGATGTCGGAAGGGGACTTGCATGCTAAAATTGTAAGGGCTATAAAGGAAAACTTATCTTTAATTCCTAAAAAAATGTTTGAGAAAGCTATCTAGTCTCCTTTTGATATTGCTATGGCCGAAAAGTGGAATTCAAAATTAGTTGGGTCAAATGTCCTCAAACTTGGTGTTTGTGGGAGAGAGAACGTTAATTGGTCTCTGTCGCCTTTGGACTGGTTGAAAGCCAATTTTGATGGTGCGGCTAAAGGTAATCCTAGGAAAGCTGGCAGTGGGTGTGTTTTAAGGGACAACTTGGGGGCTTTTATTGCGGATTTTGCTGTGGACATTGGAACTCAAACTAATCATGTTGCGGAAGCTGTTGGAGCTTTTCATGCGGTCAGCTTAGCCCTCAAGATCAACACGAAATATCTTTGGTTGGAGGGTGATTCATTAAATATAATAAATTGCATTCTTGGGCTTACCCCCCCTCGTGGACCATCAAAAAATGGATCGAAGATACGAAAACTTTATTAAGTAAATTTGATAAAGTGAAAGTATCCCACGCCTATAGAGAAGCCAATAAGGTGGCGGATTTCTTCACCAATGAAGGGGTTAAGAAGGGTGGGGAAAACACATGGAGGAAGAATGATAACCTCCATCCTGAAGTGAAAGCGCTAATTTATTATGATTCAGTGCATGGAAGAGAAGGCAGTCTTAGTCATGATGAAACAGATAAAGATCAGGTACATCGATTTCATTAGATTTGATGGGACCAACGTCATTTTCTTTTTCAAGAAGAGTCTTCGGCATGCTTTCTGGGTGTTCGACAAAAAATGCCTAAACGGGACCCAAAGCAACTATAGAGTGTTGTTTTACAGAGTTCTGAATATGGGCGGAGAAAGAAAATGTGTGGAGCCGAGCAGTTTCCAAGAGCACAGAAAGAATGCTAAAGCGTGGGAAAGAATTGAAAAGGGAGGTTTAATCCCGTATCTGGAAAAGCTCCATGGTACGGACGAGGGGATGCTAGACTATTTTGTTAAAAACTGGAAAAATGGTGAGATTGTGTTGTTTGGTAGGAATGTTAAGCTGAGTGAGGACTTAATTGGTGAGATAACAGGTCTTTCGAATGAGGGTGTTAAATTCTATCGGGACCGGCGATTCTCTGATGAAGCGGTCATTAAATTTCCCAAAAAAGATAAGGAGAAAGCGAAGATGGTTAAGGTTGCCAATAGCTACTTTGATGTTGAGTCCATCAAATCTATATGGAGGAAAGTTTTAAGAGTCATTATGGAATATATCACAGTTGATGGGCGCTTCACCAGAGTTTATGGTTACCACTTTGCCATACTGAACCATTTCCGTCACAAGGTTCATATATCTCTGCCTTTTTACTTATTTTCTTCTTTGAAGAATTGCCTTGATGATGTGGAAAGAAACCCCAGGAGGAATGCTATTATTCACCCTGGTCTTGTTAGGCTCATTTTTTAGCAATTTCAAAATTTACCTGCTTTGCCTAAAACTGTTGAAATTGAAGATTTGGATGATGAGGAGACAGAAAGTAGTAGGGAGATCGAACCTCGGGCCCCCCCTGCTTGTGCTCTTGTTGGTCATGAAACCATTGCTCCCCAGTCCCTGTCTTGTCGGAAAACCCTTAAGGATTCTGCCCTGCTGTCTTGTCCTAAATTGCAGCCTCTGCATGAGTGCCCTAGTCTGGGTTTTGCTTCACCACCCTGTCTTAATCCCTAGCCATCTCCTAGATGCACTACTCCGGGTTTGTCCCCTAGTTTTAAAGGTACCCCTGTTATGAAACTTGTTTCGTATTCTGGGAATTCAATGGAAATCCTCTCTGATAAACCCATGGTCAATAAGGAATCGGCCCCTAGTGCCCCTGTGTCTGGAAGATTGGGGAATGATTATTATGAGTCCCCTATTCAGGATGAAATTAATTCGGCCCTGAATAAGCTCAAGCCTGAGGACATGGTGACTATAGCGGAAAAAAGTACGGATGGCCTTTTCACTATTCTCAAGTGGACCCAGAAAGAAATCTGTGATTTGAAAGGCCGTTTTACTGATCTCAGTAATAGGGTCACGGACTTGGAGTAGAAGATCAGTTGGAATCGTAGAGATAATGAAGGACAGGAAACTCCCTTAGCGAGGAAAAGACAACAATCACAGGAGGATAGATTGACAAGTATCGAGTGCAGCATGTCCAAGATTGGCCAAAACATTAGGGCCACTATTGCGAACAATCACAAAATCGCTAGGCATAACGCCATTATCATCAATGCGATGGTGGAAAAGCTTGAAAAAAACCAAAAGGGTTTGCTAGTCATGGATTCGGATGTGAACAGGGGAGGCAGCAGATTGGTTGGTGAAGGGATTTCAACTCGTACCTGGGCTAACATTAAGAGAAAGACCCCGACTTCGTCACATACAACTCAAATTCTCAAGCAGGGGTTATAGGACATGCAAGATGTTGAAAAGGAGGCTGAGGAGTTACTGAACACCTTGGAGTAGTGTGGTGGTGTTTGTTGCTGGTTTTTTTGGGCGGTCCTTTTTTGGGCCCTGTTGTCTCTTGGTGCTGTCGTTTCTTTTTTGGGACAGCCGTTTGCTTGTTTGAACTTTTTTTGTTATCTTTAGTTGTTTAAACTCTACGGTTTTAGGTCCCTGTAAAACCTATTTTTTCCTTTTCAAAAATAATATAAATATAGATATATCTTGGTCTAACACAATATATAGTAGAGATAGGGCTAAAGATATGAGGGTTTTTAGAAGAGAAGGAAATAAATAAATGAACACAGTCGTTCATGAAAATGGACCAGGTCTGGAAGAAGGTATAGTATTGTCACACCAGACGACATGTGTGCAACCGGTCTCTAATGAGATGGTTTACATACATTTAAGCCAAATTTTAGGTAGGTACACCTTTGAATTTATGATGTTTAAATACAAGAAACTTAAGATTTTTCATTATTGTAGTAGGATGTTGAAAATGTTAATAAGGGAATTTAAAGATAAGCTTGTTGTAATTTGTACTCTGTAAAAGAAATAGTTGTAGAAATTGAAATAAATTTCTTAGTTAGAGTTAGTTTGCTAAGATGTTAGATTTAGGATAGTTAGAGTTAGCGTAATGTTAGCTTAGCTTAATTATTTTTAAGGGATTTTTTATTTTTTTATTTTTTGTTTTGTTTTGTTTTGTTTTCTTTGCTTAGCCTCTACATTAACAAATTCTGCTTAAATATATCTTAAACATGAGAGTGAAATTGAAACAATTTGCTAAAATAAATTGAAACAATAAAACCATAAATAGTAAAACTTTCTTTCAAGAGAAATAACCACAAAAGAGATATGTGTGTGTGTGTGTGTGTGTGTGTGTGTGTGTGTGTGTGTGTGATGTATATACATTAGATGCCAAAATCCTTGTCGAAAATTAGAAAAAAGGAGGATTCAAGAGAAATGTGAGCAAAGTGGCAGACATTAGTAGTTATCTAGTCAATCTACAATGCCTTTTCTATCAAGGCTAAATACCCTATGTAGGTGAGTTCCTGGTGAGCTTAAAAATCTTGGATATGGAGATCAGTAAGAAAAGGCCGAATTGGAACCAGTTCACTATGATTCAGGAATTGAGGAATATCATCCATGGAGGGAATCCTAATGGTTGGGTGTGCAACAGCTAGAATGGTGTCCAAATTCTCCAAGAATTCTGGTTTAACTATTTAGTTCATAGCGGTGCACACATCTTGAATAAGTAACCCAATGTCCAAGAGAAAAGCTACAAAATGAGAAGCTATGTTAGAATAAAAATGAAAATAGCAGTTGGACGCAACATATCTTTCCCTAAGGACCAAGCATAAATTTGGCACAGTAAATTTGGAAGTCCTAATAATGAAAACCTTTTCAAGCCTTTGTGATGTGATGCTTCCTAAGAAAACATTCTTTCTATGAGAGAAACTCAGGAAAATGGGAGTATCCATAGTCAAGAAGTAAAAGAGTAAAAGCACAAAACAAAATGGAATTACATGAAAATAAAGAAGAGAGAAAAGTGTAAAGAGTTTAAGTAGAAATGCATGAATTTATAGAAACTCATGAATAGCGTAGCGGTACATAGTTGCCTAGTTTTTTTTTTTTAAATGTATGTGCGATGTGGCAATAGGCTAATAACCTTAAAAATTAAAGGTTAAATCAAATAAATTCTTTGCACATGTTTGGTGAAATTGCTTCAAATTGAGTAGTATAGAGATTACAAATCAAGCAAGTTGGAGATTTCAAATTAAAAAGGGGTCATTTGCAATTGTTTTAAAAAACCGTAATGATTATTGAGATGTTAAGTGTGTAGATTATAGATGAGAATGAGGTTGGAAAAATGTACACATCATCACCTAAGGAAGTAGGAAGATAATGCGTGCTAAAATAGGTGTGAAAATTTACTGTTGAGTAGTGTGATCGATTTTCAAGGTAATCATAACATTCTAATCCATTAATATAGTGCATCATCATCGAGTTGAGATAGTGAGCAAAATTTTTGGAAACTACCATAAATTTAATTAGAAAAAGGGTGGTAACTAATGTTTCTAAATTTAGATTTAAATTTGGTGATTAAGTGGTCTATTGCAAAATTTTAATTTATGCATATTTTTTAACATATAGTAGGCTACAGTTAGTTAGGATTTGGCATAATTGATGAAATTTAGCCGGAAACACACACTTACTGGAAATTATTAAATGAGTTTTGGGAAGTAGTGAATTGATGAAGGGATTTACATTGAATGAAAAATAAAAAAGTAACTTTCGCTACCATTGTAATTCCCAACCTAATAGCGGTGCTTCAATGCTTGCAAGTTGATAGATGAGCTATCATTGCAAAATCAAAAAGTGAAAAATGAGCTATCATTGCTATATCTTATGGATACAAAGAAAAAGAGGTGATATCAACTTTTTAGGCTATCCAAATAACTCTACTAAGGCTATGGACGCCTGACCAACAATAGAACTATGTTTGGGGGAATTACAGAGATAACCTTGTTAGGGCTATGGATGCTTGACTGGCAGCAAGGCTCCATCCCTAGTTGGCTTTGGAGGATTACTATATTATGTATTTCTTGATGTTAATGAACTAATTATATTCATTGAGTTCCAAAACTAGAATTAATCAAGAGCACACACAGATGTTTCTAATGGTGTTTTATTTTTTATGCCATAATCTAAGTAAAGGTAGAAAGTTATTGTTTTAAAATATGTATAAGTTTTAATTTACCACTGGTGATTTAATTTCAAGTTTAATTTTAAATTTGGTTTTATTGGTTGTAAGTTGTTGTGTGGTCTCACAACACGCCCCAAGATTGAAAAGGCATGGGGACCCAAGTGAAAATATGACTTCTATGGCAGGAGCTAACAGATTGGATGATCACTATAAGTGAAATGAAAAGAAGAAATATTTAGTTTGAAGGAAAGAACTTTGTATAGTGAGTGTTTCATACACCGAATACCCGGTACCAGAAACACAGAAAAGGAAAAAGGGTAATGCAAAGTCAAAATGAGTAGCTTGGGTAAGTTGGAGTCTGGTAAATTGGAGTTCTAGTGTAACCGAAGTCTGGGAAAGTAAGTGGGTAAAGTTGAAACTGGGTACTGGGTACTAGTTTGAAAAGTGAAGTAAAATGTTAATTTTTGTTTTTTTGTACATCGATTTTGGTGATCCAATATATTTGCAAGGATTTGTGATATGTTTTTGAAAGTAAAGTTTTATGGATTTCGTACTAAGATTTGAATAATGGTTTTATTTATATGGTAGCATATTTGTTTAAAAGGGATTTAATATTTGGAATTTTTTTATTTGTAGGAGATATCAATTGTGATGCAAAGCTTGAGTATGGACAGTCAGGAAAATTTGAGTCATGGTTGGAATAAAATTCAGTTCGATTTTATCATTCTGGGATGTGATAATGTTGACAACTTTGAGTCCACCAGAGTATTGAAGATCCTAGTATTTCACTTTTGGTGGGAACAAATGCTAATATTCGGGAGAGCCCATTCCCAAGAGTGAAAAAACTAGAGCCCAATAGAATGTAGGATGTTAAAATTCTACTTTATCATTTTGAATGTATGGGAAGTCCCCACATATTATCATGATTCAAGTTATTTTCCTGGCAAAGATTCTAGATAAAAAAGTAGAACCCGAAGAGCTTCAATGAGTAATTGGAGTTGACTTCCATTGACTTTAATTGCTATTCTCCTATTGGTCACAATATTCCACATACCTTGATGAGATTGGCTCCTTAGATTATCTCTCATGTATATGTATTATCCTATCTGAGCCTTGTGTTCTATAAAAGGCCAGAGGATTTTTAATTTTATGTTAACTTCAAAATTTGTGGATGTCAAAGGAGCAAAAAATTCTTTTAAGTTTTGTTCTTTTTTCCTATTGTTTGAACCATTCTGGCATAAAACTTTGTATGCACATAGACATTAATTGATATCAAAGCTTTATGGATAGCTACCTATCTAAGTATCTTTTGTAGCTGGTTTTGGAAGTTTAGTTGAACAAAACTATATGTTGTGCCATTTAAGGGTGCATACAGAACCTATTTAGTGACCATAAACGAAACCCTCTCTTTAAAAGCTTGCATCATTTTATATGTAGATTTAAAGCAATTGGGTAAAGTATAAAGAAATTTGCTCTAGTTTGATTAATTCTTTGAGGCATCCATGGAGAATAATCAGGAGAATTTTTTTTTATGTTTTTCTTTAGATTAGCTGTTAATATTTTTTGAAAATGTTCTAAAAAATAGAAGTGAATGGAAATAGTTTCATTGAAAATATTTTATTTTCCATTAAATTGTTGAATGCTTAATGCTAAATTTACTTAAGTGATAGCAAAGAGATTGGTGGAGATATTTTAAAATCCAATGTTAAATTCATTGCTTTCATGAACTTTGAATTTACCTTTTCAAGTTGGAAAGCTGATTTTAAAATGTTCAAAGAAAAAGTACAATAAATTTGTATGTGCATGTGTCTACTTGGAAAATGTCCCTAAAGGAAAATTAACAACAAAACTATCACATCATTACTCGAGATCTATGTAGTGTAATCATGACCTGGTTTATAGAGACTTGGGATTAAATAGAAGTCAATCTTTGTTCTATGAATGTAGAATTCTTTCATAGGTTGTCTTTGTTTCATATCTTTCAAGAAATGTAGGATTTTCGTGGTTTTGTCTATGGAAAATCTATACGAGTTGTTTGATGCGAGTAAAATTGTTTTCAACACCAACAAAGTCTCTTGTGTGGGCTTCTACCCTACTAATGTTGTTTCCTAATGGCCGCTCCAACACTTGCCACCCGAATCCTTATCCCTGCAAATGGCTTGGAGCCTCTTAGCTCCCACATTTAGTTAACTTATATTGGATACTATGAGACATGAAATGTATGTGAATTTAAAGTGATGAAGTACAACCTTGAAAGAAGGGGAGGGGTATTTGAAATTTGAATATATGCTAAGCATTATAAGAATATTTATTATTGCAAGTAAGAGGGTTTTGTTTTATGTTAAATTCTCTCTCAATGATTAATGCTTACAAACCTTACCTTGTGCAAGTTCATTATAAAGTAAAAAGTGGGGGGACACTTGAATTTTATAAAATAAATTTCCAAAGCTTTTTGTAACAACTTATAAACAGCAACAAAAGGATCAAGAGACCAAAGATAACACAAAAGAGAGAGACAATATGAGATAATATGATGATTGCATTCTTGATATGCATGAAGATGTTCAATTACAAGTATGTACAAGGCTTTTTTATAAAGGAAAGCTAGGATAGAAGGAAGGGCCATGAATGAGACAAGTGTCATAGTCATGTGCAAGGGTATGTAGAAAGAAATAATAGATAATTCCATGAAAGGTGGATCACCCACCTAAAGTGGAATTATCATGCCACAATAAGTGGAAATAAAAATGTGATAACTAGATCACACCACAAAGAGTGGAATTTATCCTACACACACTTCTCTAAGTGTCTCAATCACAGCTCTCATTGTCTACACAAACCTAGATGCAAGATGCAAAAAACTAGGTGGCACAAGTGCAAACTAAAATTATATGTATTCCCTAAGTAAGCTTAAGTAAAGTGTGATAAGTAAAATACTTATTTACACCAACAACCCCCCTTAAGTGGAACTATGGGAATGAAGACTCAAGCTAACCATGCAAGATAAGATGCAACATGGGTCCTCACAAGTGGGCCATGTTAGATACCTATGTGGAAGAAAATATACAAGTTAAATTGACAAATAACACACAATTAGATGCAATGTATTATAGTAAGGTCATCTAATTTCACAAAGAATAATTCGATAACATGATTCCTTAAAAACATTCCATCTCCCTCTATTCTTAAATTCCCTAGTAATTGTGCTCTCATATCTTAATTGTGCACTAATTCAATAGGATGTCACCTAAGAAATGAGTAGCCTATTTAACTACAATGTAGAATCTAAGTGTACATCTACATGATCAAAGGATTCAATTGGATAATGTGATGAAATGACATGATAAGTGAATTGTTGTGTACAAAGTGATATGGAAATGATGCAGAATAGAATTAAACTAATATAAATGACATGGAAATGATTCTTAAATACTGCTTATACTAAGAAACATCTAAAGGAGCCATTATTCTAAACTAATGTCTAATCTATTCTAGATGTTGAATTGGGAATGCAAACTAAGCTCTCAAAACACTTGAATGAATTCTTGTAGAGTAATGTTATGCAAATACTCCTTATGAAAAGCTATAAATGGGCCTCAATTTATAAATTTCACCAAGGCATCGGGTGAGTTGGCAATAATGAATGATTCATATTCAATTTGGAGAAACTGACAGTGAGGAATGAGAAGGATGGAGAAAACAAAGCAAATGTTCCCTTTAGTATAACAATCTTGCCAAGTGTAGAAGGGAATCAATTTAAGGAGGAAGCCATGTGTCTTGAAGTTGGTTAAAATTGTTGAGAGTAAATATCCATTTTAGAAAATAAGAATAATTATATTCATGTGACACATGGTGAGTTGGAGGATGAGGTGGAAAGAAGTTAGAAAATTATGTAGAAATGTGACAAATTCAAATTTAAAAAATCAAATTTAATGAGAGGGAATTAATTAAAATAAAAAAAATTAGTTAGATTTGTTTATTTTAATTAAATAATGAAGAAGGTGAATTAGAAAAGAGGAATTAAGAAAATAGGAAATATGTAAATAAATTTGGCAATTTATTTATATAGTAGAGAAATAAAAAATTTATTAGTTAAATAATCAATATTTAATTAATATTCTCCAGACCAATTTTGGGTGTATACACTTTCCCCCTCTTTGAAGTGATGTGCTTATGCATTACTTCAAAGAAAAAATTACCAGTGTTGCTAAAATTTCAATGATGCCCTAGACGATGATTTTTAGAAGATTTGCGACTGTATGCCCCCTTAGGAGATAAATCGAGGAATTTGTGATAATAAAATATTTTTTTAATGATTTTTGAAAATTTTCACTGATTTGTGATGATGATGATGATAAAATCCTGATTTGATAATATTCCAAAGATTTATCTCTTGATATGGAGGAATTTGAGTTGCCCCAATTAATTTCCCCTTAAAAGAAATTAAAATATGCCACCAAAATAAGAAATTAAAATATGCCACCAAAATTATCTTTTTAATTACCCTTATTAAGAGGTAAAAAGTGAAAAAGGAGTCATTTGTGCATGTTGTGATTTTGAAAATTGTTCAAGTGAGAGAGCATTCCTAAGCATTTGAGTGAAATGGCAATCCCCCATGAGATGCATCGATTTGAGCAGGTGAGGCAACACAATCAGCCAATGGGATACAGACCTCCAGTAAGGATTTAAAAACCTTTCTTGTGAATTTGAAATAGTTTTTTCACATTTTAATTTCAATTTTTAAATTTTAAAAAAAAAATCGGCACTTTCAAAAATTTTAATGGCGCTTAGGCTAGATTTCTGCACTTTCACCAATAGTTTTAGTGCTTTCGCTAGATTTGATGGCTCTTCAATAGACTATTTTGGCACTTTCACTTCTGGCGCTTTCGCCCTGAAATGGTTATTTTAGGTGCTCAATAGGTCAAAATTAGGAAATGGTGCTTCTTCTTAGGGTTTTAGCACATTGGAGACATTCTTTGATGCTTCAGATGAAATGATGCTCCTGTGAGATTCCCTAGCATTTCAGAGGAATTCTCTAATGCATCCACTAAAATGGTGCGTTAGAAAGATTCTCTGATGCATCAAAGGAATCTTTTGATGCATCAAATGAAATGGTGCTTCTGTGTCTTAGAACGATGCATATGCCCCTTAAATTTTCAAATCTATTTGGTGAAAATTTGAAATTTCAATGCAATAGTACTTAAATTTCAGGGAAAAACTAAGTAGGTGTCTATCTAACCACCCTAACCACAATAAAATGATAATATTTTTTATCAAATTTTAGATATAAGTAGAGGACTTATGTCCCGATGTGATGCATATTTTTTTTGTAATTTTTTTGCAAGTAAATTAATTTTTTATTTTTTATTACAACTTTTAAAAAATATAAAAAACTCGTATGTTTGACCACCTTAACTTGGTCAAAACTTCATGAAATTCAGTTTTTCTTTTTTTAATCCTATAGTATGCGAAACATGGAATGTGACACAAGTTTTGGATTCAAAAAATGTGATATCATTTGAAAGCTATAGATGTTTTTCAATCAATCTATCAATCAAGACTTTAGTTGTAATTTGAATAGAAAATAAATAATAATTACTTATTAAATTCAAAGTAAAGCATAATTTATATTGGTGGAAAGCTGAGAATCTCCTTTAAAAACCCTTGTCATTTCATTAGTTTTGGGTAAAAAAAGGTCGTTAGCCACATACCCATCATATTGCTACTTTTTGGCCCATCATGATCTTGCACATACCCAGTAGATGATTCAATTTGGGACCCATTTTGCTTGGGTTTCATGCATGCTTCCACACTTATATCATGATTTGCACCAGGTGGTATATCTCAGGGGAGCCAGTTTGTCTGTAGGAGTTATATTGCTCTAGGTCTGGGCCTGGGAGCATATTGTAGTGACACAGCCAAAGACATATAGATTTCAACCATTTGGGAGGCTTTATATCTATGGCTATGTGGGTGTATTTGTCTAGCATAAGCTGGGAAAACCAAAGTATTGGTGCCGAGTACTAGATGATTTGGATTCAGTTATCTAGAGGCCATATGTAGCCTATGAGCAATGGGCTGAGGATCATTTGGAGATGCCCTTTGTTATGACATCAAGGTATCTTCTCAGACAGACATGCTATATCATCAAGAGATTTCTATTGCAAAGGGTGCTTAGGTAGTACAGAAGAGTGCAGGGGATGCCCTAGGGTTTAGCTATGTATATGTGGAGACAGTAGGATGTGACTGAGTGGGGACCCTCACTATCCTATGATGCTGCTTGCGAGGAGTTTATTCACTTACAACCACTGATGTGGGATTATCATCTAGAGATTGTTGAGGGATACATGAGTGAGGAGTACTCACAGTATTTTGTTGAGCATCCACTTCCAAGGATTTCAAGGCGTGGTGAGTTTTTTCCAATGTTAGTGGATGATGAGAATAGGCCACCTAGATGGAGATGAGGAAAAGGCGGTGGAGAGGAGGAGGAGGAGGAGGGTGGAGATGATGGCGGTGACGATGATGATGGAAAATATGATGGGGGTGATGATGGTGATGGAGGAGATGGAGGGGGTTCCCATCCTAGGTTAGATGTGAGAGTGCCTCATAAGAGGTGATCATTAGTGGCAATAATACAATAGTGTGTTCAAATAAACTTACCCTCACAGTAGCAATAGTATCGAATCACTACCCTACATGCCTAGGTTCAGACTTTTAGGGGAAGTTGACATAGGTATAGGGCTAGTTACAGGCACAAACATAGTTGTTGACATAGGTACAGACACAACTCCTATAAGCCTAGTGGGAGATACAAACATTGACAGCTGAGAGGGATGCTGCTCGACAACAATTGGCACAGGTGTAGGGCCAGGGGCAAGTACATGGACAGGACGAGGTTACTGTATTGACTGCAGAGAGAGATGTATTGAGATAGTGGGTAGAGCAGCCAAATTTTATCACCGAGAGATTGCAACAATTTGTGACAACTGCTGGGACTTCATATTATTTTTTAGAGATACACTGCACCTCTCAAGAGGCCCAATTTTATAGAGATTGGTATGATGAGTTGGTTCCTCCTGAGCGGCGGGTGAGCTTTGCATAGTCTTGGATAGTTAGTGTGGGTGGTGTCACACAAGCATTGCCTGGAGATTAGAGGGATCCAGGTGTAGGTCCTTTAGGTGGAACAAGGAGTACAGGTCCAAGGATGCTGACACCATCTAGGGGCAGTACCACATAGCTCTGATATTTTATATTCCATTGTGATGTATACACTGACAGTTAATGATATTGCCACCATTTTGATGATGTATTTCCTTATATTCAAATATCCTTGTACATTTGACATATTTTGAGATATATATGTGCATTGATGATGATAATGAGTCTAATGTGTTATTATGTGCTTATTTATGATGGATGCATTTAATTTCTTGTTATGCTTGATATGTGATGTTTCATGATGATGCTATTCTGTGTTATGGAGGCAACATGTGCTATGATCCTATGATGTTTTTATGAAAATGTGTTCATGCTATTATTTTTGGGTTTTTTTTTATGTAACTATGTATGATGTGATGGATGGATAATGATGTTAATGAAAAGGTGAATGACCCTAATGATGAATAATTCTATATGAACTCCTATGGATGCATGATATGCATGGTGACCTATGTTTTTGTATTTTTTGATGCAAATATTGTGAAATGAATGATAATTTACACATGTTGATACTTAGAATGTATGACTAAATGTATATATATGGAAATGGTATGATCACTGTATTTGATTTTGGGTTTTTCATAATGCAAAATATGTGATCTAATGACTAAATGAATGTTTAAATGACATGGTGATGTACCTATATTACTTATATTTTCATGATGCAACTATATGATCTAATAAGAAAATGAATGTTTAGATAATATGATAATGATATGAATGATGTCCTAATGCTCATTCCTCTAAATGATCTTTTTGATAATGTCAAATGTAATCAATCTGTTAATTATAAAAATAACATCAGCCTTGGAGAAATCTATAAATACCGCTACAACATCTAGTATGAATGCAACCTAGACATGCAATTCTAATAATGCAACTCTATCATCCTAGTAATTTATTGTGCTTGATATCATCATTGATATTTTAAAATTTTGAAAGTGAGTACAAACATCAATGATATAATTAACACATGATGACCTGAGTACTACTTCTATGATGTTTGGTAGTGCAAGTTAATACAAGCATCTAGGTATAATTATGCCAAGATGACTTGAGCATTAATTGCATAAACAGACAAGAGTTAACTATTTTCCTATGTGAATCCAGAATGTCACCAGTGATACTTTGTAGAGCACATCCCATGATGATTAACATAGTAATAGTGATCAACTCACAAATAGTAGACAAAAGAATGTCATTCTCGATCATAGCCTTTCTAGTTCTTTGACATCCTGGAATTGCTCCTGAGAAATGATAATCAACAATCATAATGCAAATAATTTGAACAATTGTCTAAAGTGATAAAATTGTGATTCAGAATAGCATCATCCTTTTGATTTGATTTTATGTTGTTTCTGGGATTTTTCAATTTTCTAATGTTTTGGTGTTTTCTGGGATTTTGACCAAGGACCTAACCTAAAGACCTATCCTAGGGGTCTCAAGGGTTGATCAGAGATAAGCCTTTCCTACATTATATATGTAGAGAGCACGTAGATCAATTGACTCAATCAATTTACAGGACCAAGATATGAACAAACAAGAGGTGACCGCTAATTATAATGAACCATGACAATGCAGTTCAACAAAGTGACTCTATTTTTGACTTGTTTTTGGATTTTCTGATATGATATAGATGTTTGATGTGTTTTTGATGGAAATTGATGTTCAACATTTGATTTCACTATGATCATTATTTTTGCTACATTTTTCTTCTTATTGTTTGTTTGTTGGTTCAAGCTCAAAGTGCATTGCCCCCAATGAGTTCAGGATTTTTCCCCTAGTGAAAATGAACCAATTTATTATGGATATGTACACTGGTAAAGAAGCCAAGGTGAAACATGACCGACATAGTAGAATATGTACATGAGGCTTGAATGATGGGTGTGGATAATGATAACGAAGAGCCAATGGTTGAGACACATTCCCATAGAGGAAGAAGCCATCCTGTCACAAATAGCGCCTGTTGCCAAGTTTTCACTACTTGCTTTTATTGCACTTTTTCAGATTTTATGATTTTTTTTGTACTTTTTCCTTTTTTGATTTTTTTGTTGTTACTAGGATGCACGTTTGCTAGGTTTTCACTAGGGTAACTACTTTTTTAGAACATTTTCTAATGTTTTTGGATTTTTTCAAGACTTTTACGGATGCAATAGATGAATCATGTGTAGAATTTCTTGAGATGGAGGTTGTTCATAGGTTCTTCAAATAGGTCCCCTTCTAGTGTGGATAGTTGATATGCTCCTAAACCATAGACGAACACAATGACAAAAGGCCCCAAACAATTCTGTTCAAACTTTCCCTTCTTTTCTCTTTCTTACTGATTGCGTGGGTTCTCTTTCAACACTAAGTCACCAACCTAAAATGTTTTGGGTTTGACCTTATGATTGTAACTTCTGGAAATTCATTGTTGGTAGGCTTTTAGGTGATTCACTGCATGTTGGCACCAATCATCCAACAATTCTAGTCCTTGCAATATTGATACTCAGTAATCTTCCTCAGAGATGATACCTTTTAATGAAACCAAAAGTGATGGTAATTCAACCTCAATAGGTACAATGGCCTCAGACCCATATACCAGAGCATATGGTGTGGCTCTTGTTGGTGTACGAATACTGGTGTGGTACACCCACAAAGTGGGGTTTAATTGGATGTGCCAATCACATCCTGTATCATTGATTGTTTTCTTCAAGATTTTTAGAATAGTTTTGTTGGAGGCCTCTACTTGACCATTTCCCTAAGGATAATATGGTGTAGAGAAGTTATGTTGAATGTTGAACTTCTCACACAATTCTTGCATGTCCTAATTTTTGAATAGTCTCCCATTGTCAGTGACAATGGATTGAGGGATATTGTATTGACAAATGATATAATTAAGGATGAATGATCAATTCTATTTTCCTATGATGGTGACTAGAGGAATAGCTTCAATCCATTTTGTGAAGTATTATGTAGTTATGATGATAAATCTATGTCCATTTGATGAAGATGGATGAATTTTACCAACAAGATCTAGTCCCCATTGACAAAAGGGCCATGTGGATACAAAAGGTTGGAGTTCCAATGCTGGTGCATGAATAAGGTTGCTATGAATCTACCATTTCTGAAATTTCTTCACAAACTGAAAAATACTCTTTTTCCATAGTTGGCCAACAATATCTTAAACGAAGGAGTTTCTTGGCTAAAGTTAGGCCACTTGAATGTGTTCCGCAAACACCCTCATGAACTTCCCGTAAAGCCATCTTAGACTCATCACTTTCCAAACATCTAATGAGATTTCCGTCAAGACCTCGTCAGTATAGTACATCCGTGAAAAGAGTATGTTGGGTGGCTCAAAAAATGAAATTATGTCTTTGGTTTTGTGATAGATCGGGTGGAAGGATGTTATCTTTAAAGTAGGTATAAATTTCACCATAGATTAAGCCATTGGTATCGGATAAGTGACAGATAACATGGGATTCAGTATCATCATAAGTAGGAAAAAATAGTTGTTACACCAAGAACTCATAACAACTTCTCTTCTCTAGAATTTGTAACAAGGAAGCAATAGTAGCCATGGCATTGGAAGCTTTATTGTCCACTCTTGAAATCTATTCAAATTTGATATCCACAAAATATTTCTTGAAATCATCCAACATTCTTTTGTAGGGCATCAATTTTTCATCCCTTGTTTGATAGTCATCATTAACTTGTTTAATGACCAACCAAGAATCTCCATATACTTGCAACTCTAGGAACTTCCATTCTACAACTATTTTAATACCAATGATTAATGCTTCATACTCTACCATGTTGTTGGCACAAGGGAACATTATTCTATATGATTTTGGTATGGTATATCCTTGTGGAGTGACAAATACAATTCTAGATCCTAATCCATGCTAGTTGTGTGATCCATCAAAGTATAGTGTCCACTGCTTGGTGGCTAAGGTGAGAACATCAACATCTAGAAATTCAATGTGTAAAGGGTGATCATCTAGTAGAGGTGCTTTTGCTATCTAGTTAGTGATTTCTTGTCCTTTTATCACCATCCTATTAACATATTGGATATCAAAATCACTGAGTATCATGAGGAACTTAGCCAATCTCCCTATTAAGTTAGCTTTGTTGAGGAGGTATTTTACAGGATCTATTTTTCCTATCAACTTGATGGTGTGAGTTAGCATGTAGTGTCATAGTTTTTGAGTAGCGCATACTACTACTAGAAAACCCTTTTCAATGGAGGTATAGTTGATCTCATAGTCATTTAGCATCCTACTAATGTAATGAATTTCTCTTTCCTTTCCTATTGAATCTTCTTGTGCCAATAGGGCTCCCAATGATGTCTTAGTTATAGCAATATATAACAGTAGTATCTTTCCTTCTATTGGTGGTACTAGGATAGGTGGATTCATTAGACACTGTTTCAAATGGTTGAAGGCTCCTTCACATTTCTCATCCCATTAAAAGGAAACATTCTTGTGCAGGAGATGAGTGAAAGGATGGGTCTTGTCTACCAATTGTGAAATGAATCTACGAATTGATTCGAACCTCCCTTGTAGAGATCAGAGTTGAATGATGTTCTTTGGCGGTGGCATTTCCATGATAGCTTTAACTTTGGATGGGTCTACCTCAATCCCCTTTTTTGAAACTATGTACCCCAGGAGTTTTGTTGATGTCACCCCAAACACACATTTCTTGGGATTTAGTCATACATTGAACTTTTCCAGTCTAGTGAAAATTTTATCTAGGATCTCCAAGTGTCCTTCCCTAGTATATGATTTATCCAATAAATCATCCACATAGTCTTCCATGAAAGTATGCATCATTTCATGAAATATTATTGTCATGGTGTGTTGGTAGGTAGCTCCTGCATTCTTCAATCCGAATGGCATAACATTCAGCAAAATTTTCCCCATGGACAAGTAAAGGTAGTCTTATCTTGATCTTTTGGAGCTATTTTTATTTGGTTATATCTGGAAAAACCATCCATTAGTGATAACATGCCATGTCCTATAGTCAAGTCTACTATGATATCTGTGTTTCATAGAGGGAAATCATCTTTAGGACAAGCTTTATTAAGATCCCTAAAATTTGTGCAAATATGAATCCTATTGTCAGGCTTTGAAATTGGTACTATGTTGGAAATCCACTTGGCATAGTCAATGGGTTTGATGAATCCTATGTCTAACAACTTTTTCAATTCTACTTTTACCAATAAAGTGATATGTGGGTGTATTTTCCTTAACTTTTTCTTGACTGGTTTCACTCATGATGGTAATGATAAGTGAGGAATGATGAGTTCTGGATCAATTCCTGGCATGTCAGCATATGACCAAGAAAATTCAATTTATTTTTCTATGAAAAATTTGAGAAAGCTTGGCTTTTCCTGGTCTGTCAATGATGTTGTTAGATGCATAGTCTTCACTATCTCTTCATTGCCAATGTTGAAAAACTGTGTGGGTTCAATCAAGACTTTTGATATTTCCTAAAAATGTTCTAGGAGAGTATCAAATCTTCCATCCTTTGATGCCTCAGAGAGGTTTTCGCCATTGGATGCGCTCTTTGTTTTTACTTTTTTTGGATCTAACACTGCCATTGGATGGTTTTCAATATCAAATCTATTTCTTGTATTATTCATTTTGCAGCTGGAAGATTTGATACTCCCTTGTGTGTGAGCCTTGTTATGATGTTCATTGGTGGAATTTGTTTTAGGATTGTTGGCACAAAGGAAGTTGACAACGCTGTTGGTTTTTTTTTTACAATGTAACTAGGTTGGTCTTCTAATCTACCTATAGAATTGCCAATTCCAATCAAGGGCAGCTCGAAGGACCTGGACCAACTGACAAGGACTTTAAAAGCCTCCTACACTTTGGGCTCTGCAAGACTCGGGAGGGTGATCCCTTAATGTTGTTTACAATCTTTGCATTGTTATTATAAAAAACATTAACAAACAACAAATAATCTCATCTAATAGCTCAACATAATAGGATAATACTAAAATAAATTGGTTTTTTATCAGTAATATCAACTATTTGGAGCATGAGATAATTACAACACAATCCATAGTATAAGATATTCATTTATTTGCAATTTGTAGCAAGCTCTAGGAAAAGACAAACAAATACTGAATCATACAGGTAATTACAACTTAGATCAGTGCAATATATCCATT
This sequence comes from Sequoia sempervirens, assembly GCA_007258455.2. Classification (NCBI taxonomy): domain Eukaryota; kingdom Viridiplantae; phylum Streptophyta; class Pinopsida; order Cupressales; family Cupressaceae; genus Sequoia; species Sequoia sempervirens. Next base: position 90,716,270 of record VDFB02168118.1, read on the forward strand.
GGGCAGGAGTCAAATTCATAAACATCTAAAGGTATATGATAGATTTAACACATAAAATATGAAATCATTGACGGCATTGCATTACAATCTCATCAATATGCATTCTAACCCAATACTAATTACCAAATCCTTATATAGAACATATCCACCTATGATCCCATTCAAGCATTTTAATTAATTATTTGAATTAAAGCTAAGATAGAATCATACACACCACAACAGTGAGATGAATGAAACAACCCTTAGTTATTTTATTCAAAGTTTAGATATGCATGTACAATGGAGAGACATGAGCTTGAATTTATCATTTCAACTCAAATGCTAGTACTGTTATATAACATTAAATCCCCATGAACTCAAAACCTAAATTACATTTCTCTCTAAAACCATCAGACTTTACAATTTTCTCTACAACTTCACCTAGACTCAACAAAAATTATCTAACTTGCTAACTCATACTTCTGGCCTTGAAATCTTTCTTATAGAAAAAGAAGGAGAAAACAAGCATCAGGCCAGAAAGTACACATGTCACTAGCCAATTGGAGCACCTAGTGATATTCCAAAATCTATTACAATAGCCATCACCTTGGATAATATTTTTGTTCATCGTGCACACCGAGAAAATTTGATGCAGGAACAAAAATCATGAGAATTCCGCACCAAGATAGCTATCAAAGCAAGGCTGGAAACTATTGTAACTACAACATTTGAATTATCATCCATTAGTTTCTAGTCATTGATCTTTTAGTTAGATCAAATAATCAAATAATCATCTTCAAAGCAAGCTAACACAATCACCAACATGGCAATAAGGGGCCCACCATACCATATGCCGCAAAGGAAATCCACGTGGCAGTTGCTCGCAATATCGCAATCAATAAAGATCTTGCAACTTTGGATCACGTGATGGTTGGCGACCATAGATCTTTGTCATTGGTGATCCTATTCCTTCAAAACAATAGTCAGCTTTATCATTATCTGTTGAGCATCTTTTCCACTAAGATCATAACATCTTCATTGATTTGAAGCACATGCATCTCACAAGAATTTTAGTAACCCGCAACATAACATATTAAAGTTGGGTTAAAGTATTTCATTGTTCCTTTGGCTCCACCAGATGAGACACGTGGACGTCACCCGCAATATCATGATTAGTAAAAACCTTGCAATTTTGGATCACGCGATGGTAGGAAACCATTCAGATCAGGCAATAATTGATCAACGACACACAAACTAATCTCCTTCGGCCATGCCAAAAAGGACACATGGCTCTCGCCTGCGATATTGCCATCAATAAAGATCCTGCATATCCGGATCATGCGATGGTGGGATACTATTGATATTTGAAGGAAATTGATCAATGGTAGCGTGAAACTGATCCCTCTGCAAAATAAAACATTCATGAAAAGGACAAGGGGACATTACAAGGCCAATGGTAAACAACAACATAAGTTGTTTTTAAAACGATGAAGAACGAGGTCATCCAGACTTTGGAAAATAAAACCCGTGGAGGAAATAAAAATATTTGAGACCAAAGGGACCCATCCTAGATAAAATAATGGGGCATAAGTTTTATTCAAACTCTTCAAAAAGTAATAGTGAAAAATATCCCACCCAGGGTGTAAAACAAACATTATGGTTTTTGCATGAAGACAAAGCTAAAACCCAAACCCTTAGAAATTTTCCAACACCATGAAAGACCAGAGACATAAGGCAGGGGATGAGTGGAAAACAAGGAGAAAAAAATTGAAGTTCCATCAGATGGCATCATCGTTTGAAAACATAGGGCTATTAAATGGCTCAGTTAGGTCCCAATCTAAAAGCTCAAGATGTACTAAGAGTAAGAAGTCACTAGACTAATTAAGGTTAGAAATGGTAAGAGTTCTGATAGTTGTGTCTTTAACTTGTCCAATAGAAAAATCAAGATCTACAAGGTAAATGTCCTCTGAATTATCTGTTTCACTCCAAGTTGAATCATCTTTGCTAGAATCATCAAGGTGTTGCGATCCAAGGTCAAATGATCTAGAACTTGAACCTTGTCCCTCTTCGAGTAGGGGTGCATATTTTTGTACCACATAAATTTCCTTATCATGACAAGACTCTTCTGATAGGGAATCCCACTCATCTTCATTAGAATTACTTTCATGCTCATCACTGGCTTACAGTTGTAAGATTCTTTCAACCACCTTTTCTTTTGCATCTTCTTTATAGCCTAGCCCAGTCTTTTCTTTTGGATTGATTACAATGGGTTGAATTGGCTCTACAATTCCCTCTTTCCTTTTACCTATGGGACCTTTTCGCTCATATCCCATCTTTTCCAAGATGGTGAAGCCTTTTCCAATTTGGGTTGTTTGTACATTTGCAGTTGCTACTTGGGATTCTTCGTCATCCTAATAAAGCCAGTTTAGAATGTCTTTGTCTTCTGGTTCATCAAACCTAGTACTTTCTTCTATAAACTGACCATCAAATTTGGTAACTTGTAGTGAGGTCTACTATGTTGATGTGTAGGGTTTCCCATATGACTTAGGGAAGAGAATTGTGAAAGACAGATAAATTTCAAAGAAGTATTCACCAACACCTTTGTCCTTGATTTGAACTTTTTCATCAAATTACTTTCACACGCAATTCAATTGGGCTTCATGATTTGAGGAGGTGGATGGAGCAACTTCTTCTTTCTTCTCAAACTATTTAGACATGGAACTGGATTCACCTTCTTCATTGGAGGTGATAACCAATGGAGTGGATGAAGAACTTGATTGGATTTGATCATTGGAATGGGGGGAATGGAGGCTTCTTTGTTATGGGGTACAAAAAAATCATGGATAGATTTCAGGGTACTACAATACTGAGGACTATTTGCATCAGTTGAAATGGTGGTTTCTTGGCCACCACAAGGAAATTTCAAACATTGATGGTAAGTTGATGGAGTTTCTTGCATCTCATGGATTCATGGATGACCCAGTAGTATGTTATAGGTCAAATCCCTATCTAAGACTTGGTAGATTACATCTTTCTGAATTGGTCCTACTTGAATAGGTAAGACAATCAACCCCTGTGAAAATATTTCCTCATCATCATATGCTTTTATTGTGATCTTTTTCTTTGAATCAATTGCATTCTTAGAGAATCCCAAGGCACGAACAAGATTTAGAGTACATATATTTAGGCTAGCTCTTCCATCCATTAGGATGTGTTTGATGGAATGTTTATGAATTAGGACTTCAATGTGGAGAGCAACATTGTGGGGATGAAAAATGCATGCATCATCATTTTAAAAAAAGGATAGGCAATGTGGTGTGGTCAAATGTACCAGCATGGCTTTGAATTTAGAAACTTATAGATTAGTTGGTACTGTTGTTTCCACTAGAGCTTTTTCCAAAATCTCTTGTGAGCAAGCAAAATTTTGAGCAATTCCAACATTGATATTTGTGCAGGGATTTTTTGTAATTGATCCACTATGTTATATTGATTGGATGATGTCGCGAGGTTTCAGATGAACTTCCTTTTAAAACATATTTGGCATGTGCTCTTGTGGTTGCATTCATTGGTATGTTGTCATGTTTCCCATTGATTTTAATGACATTGATTTGGGTATCATTTGTGGTCATATCTAGATTGATGTCATTGATTTTATTTTCGAGGATAATGATGTCTTGTTCTTATTCAATTGGAGTGTCATAGATGAAATTATCATTTGTAGTAATGTCTTGATGATCATTGGTTTCAATGGTATTTTTTTGGTCTTTTGCTACTGAAATATGATTTATGATAGTATCATGGACATAGTTTACATTCTTTCCCTTGCTATTGGTCATAGAGGATTCCCCTTTTTCATAGTTTAGTAAAGGATTCTTAAATGACCCATGATCTACATTTGTTTGGGGTTCCTCTATTCGTATGATTTTTCAATCTATCAAATCTTGTATTTTGTGGTTCAATTGCATATAGCTATTTGTTTGATGGCCTTTGCATTGATGAAATTTGAAATAATAGACATCATTCCACCATGACGATTTTACTTTTGGTTCAAAGCCTTGAGTGTCAGGTAGCATTATGAGGTTATTTGCAAGAAGTTCCATCAACATCGATTCGTGTGATTGACCCATAGGTGTGGATTTTATACTGTTTGATTATGTTTGATATGATGGTGGTTTTGATGTGGTGCTACTTTGACTATGACCATTTTGATTATTAGGTGGGTTGATATTTTTTTTGGTGCCCTGACTATTGTTTAGATAATTTTTGGTCATGGTTCTTGATAGATTAAAGAATGTTTTGGCATTATGTGTTTTGGTAGTACCATTGTTGAAATTATTGTTCCTTGTCCAAAATTTGGGTTTCTCATTGTTGTGGTGATTGGAATAACTAGCATTGTTTGATCCTTCATTATGAATTTTTAATACTCCTCTTTTGACTAAGGATTCTTCGATTTTAACACCGTTTTGTACCATCTTCTCAAAGCTAGGGGGACATTGTAGTTGCAGTCTATAGCTCATTTCACTATTAAGATTATCAATGAAAATATCCATATTTTCTTGTTCTAGTATAGGATGACCATATTGAGTGAATAATCTTCTCCACCTTTGTAAGAATACGAGAAAATATTCTCCTTGTTTCTATTTGGTATTACAAAGATCCTTCATGGTTATCTCATATGCAATGTTGTAGGAATATTGTGTGATGAATTTATTAACATGTTCTTGGAAGAATTTTATTCCTGGTTGTAATTTTGAAAACCATTCCATGCAGTGACCTCCTAAACTACGGGGGAAGAGTCTCATCAGGTACGTGTCCTGATGAGCAAATTCAAGACTCATTGTTCAAAATTCTTGCACATGGTCTATAGGGTCTGATTTCCCATTGTATTTGTCATATTTTGGAAATTTATGATTTTGGGGAAATGGTATCATGTTTAACCTTCTATCAAAGGGATAGGGAAAAATATCTTGTAACAGGTATCTTTTTTGAGTCCCTCCTTGCATATCTTGCAGTTGTTGTTCAAGGTTTTGCATCTGGTGTGTTAGAATAGCCATTTGATTTGTGGGAGGTGTTTTAGTCTCATTTTTCTTTGGGGTTCCCTTTAATTTATTGACATCAAAGTCACTAGGTAATTTAGCTCCTTTATTTTCCAACATTCGGAGGTATTTTTCCACATATTTCTCAAAGATTCTTTCTAGGAATTTATGGAATTTGGGATCTTGATTGGTTTGTTCTACTTCCTCCTCTGTTATCTCTTCTACTTCATTTTGGGAAACCTTATGAAAGGGATTTTCCTCTAGTTCTTCCATGGTAGTTTGGGATTCTGGTTCTTTGTCCTTAAGATTTTGTTTTTGGGACCTTGTTAAAATGGGCATGCAACTGATGAATGTTTGCTAAATTTTGATCGTTACTTGCGAGTGCCCAAGGAATACCTAGGTTGAATAGAATAATGAATTCTATTAATATAGACAAGGTGATAAAAATTTGATTTAAAGTGTATTTTTTCAAGATGAAAGATGATGAATCTTGATGGGGAAACTCAACTTGATGATCAAATTTTGGGTTTTTGATGATGATTGGACAATTTTATATATGTGATCAAATTTTAGGTATAGAATTTCACTTGGAGAAGTAAATTTTAACAAGTTAGACTCTAAGAAACTTAAGAAATAATTCTAAACTTGATAAGGTTCTGCAATTTTGGTTCCAATTGTGAAAATGGGAGGCAAATTTTATTTTTAGATGAGATGTTCAAACCTTTGGGAAAGTCTTGGGTTTTAGCAATAGTAAAAAGAATACAAGTCGAGGTTATTCTTTGAAGCTTTTCTATAAAAAATGAAGAGCAATCTATCTCTAAATTTGTAAATCATTGACAGGCATTTCTAATTAGCTTTTGGACTAAGAGCTATGGATTTTAGTTTTCAGATTTTAACCTTTCATGAAATCATTGGATAAGAATCATGTTTAGACTCTTTTGTTTATGAGGAATGATTCTAAATTGGAAAGCTTTTAGAATTTTGATTTTAAAAAGTGAGATAAAAGTCAAATTCAACTCTCTAGTTATGAACTTTGGTGGAACCACCATTACAATAAATGAATGTGTTGAAAGGTAGATGTACAACAAAAAATCTTAGATACACCATAGAAATGTGGGGATGTGCCACAAAAAGATTGGGATGCACCACAAAATAGCTCATATGTGCCACAAAATATCTCAAATGCACCATAGAATTGGGTAAATGCACCATAGAATTTGGGGTATGCGTTGGAAAAAGTGATGAATGCGCCATAACAAAAGGTGGATGCATTGGAAACATTGGTGTATGCATTGTAACCGAAGGTGAATGTGCTAGAAAATTGGGTTGATGTGTTGCAGGAAATAGTGGATGCGCTAAAGAAGGTAATGTAACAGTTTATTGCCAGTTTACTTGATTTTTCTAGTTTTTAGTCAGAGAATGATTTGTTTCCAGTGATGTGTTCTAAATCACAATTTTACACTTTCTAGTGTGTGAGGTTTTTTTTTTAAGTTCTTTTTGAAAACACTTTGACAAACACAATCAAGCACAATGTACATTCCCTAGGGCTATGAAAGACTGTATTCTTTTGGATTCCACGTGGGTTTTACCCCAACTGTAATTATTTTTAGTGGATTCAAAAACTTGGCCACATGGGCTCCCCCTTATAGTGCACTCACTTCTTAGGTCAACCAAGCTTCTAGCCTCCATAAAACTCCCATGGTAGGCTTATCATCTCTACTAAAAATTGTGAAAATGTGGATGCCTTTGCAATGACCGTTGTTGCACCAAAAGAATAGATAAAGGTTTTGGCCAATCTAGAAACAAGGGTTTTACTAAGGTCTTTCCATTCATGGGGGTTGATCAATGCAACGAGAGACCATTGTTGCCCTTCTCATCAGAACCAACCTTGTGATATTGGCCTTTGTTCCAATATCTGCACTTATATACTAGCTGGAAATGTGCTTGGCTTTAGCGTGTTACCGGTTGGGTCATTCCCTTGGGTGAGTACTTTTTCCCACAAGGTAGGCCCTCTAGGATAAACAAAAGCAAGTGAGTATACCCATAGTTTGATCAATTTTTATTTCACATGAATAAAGAAACAATCCACGTTGTATACCCTACTCACACTCGCATTTAAACAAGAATGGGCCTAGATTTTTGGTCACCCAATTAAGGGGAGAGTATATGCCTACGATTCACACACACAAAAGACAATAAAAATGAATGGGTTTGTCTTTTTGATCACCCAGTTAAGGGGAGAGCATATGCCTACCATTCACACATGTAGTAGACATGGTGTTCTTTCCTTGTTAATTAGTCTAGATTCCTAATTTAAGCAAGAAAATACATTAAATCCATCCCCTGCATCAAATTTATCAGTAGTTTTTCATAAATTTTCTTTGACAAGCATTCTTGAGTTTCAACAAAGTCTCTGGTAGCGTTTTGTGAAATCTACACAACAGAAAAAAACATATCAGTTTTTAGCCTCGAGAGAAAGTTATAGAGGAAATTAAAAGCACCATTATAGTAAGCAGATGCACCGAAAAGAAAAAAGTGCCAAAAAATTAGGTAAAAGCACCACAAAATTAGGTAAAAATGCCATAGAAACTCCCTTATGCACCACAAAATGGCATGGATGTACTTGAGAAATCCTTCATTTTACCAAAATAGTCGGTGTATGCACTAGACAATCTTTCAAAAGCACTAGAGAATTCAGGGGTTGCACTAGAGAAACCTTCATCTGAGTTTTCAAAACACACTTCCTAGAAAATATCAAAATAATAGGGGCTAGGCCCCATGGTGGGTGCCAATTTATGTGTGTAAGAAAATATGCAAGTTATACTAACAAATAACACACAATTAGATGCAATGTATTATAGTAAGGAAATCTAACTTAACAAAGCATAATTTGATAACATGATTCCTTAAAAACATTCCATCTCCCTCTATTCTTAAATTTCCTAGTAATTGTGCTCTCAAATCTTAATTATGCACTAATTCACTAGGATGTCACCTAAGGAACGAGTAGCCTCTTTAACTACAATGGAAAATCTAAATCTACATCTACATGATTGAATGATTCAGCTGGATGAAATGATGAAATGACATGATGAATGAACTATTGTATACAAAGTGATATGGAAATGATACAAAATAGAATTAAACTAAATGGAAATGACATGGAAATGATCCTAAATGCTGAACAAACTAAGAAAAATTTGAAGGCGCCATGATTCTAATACTAATTGCTAATCTATTCTAGATTTTGAATTGAAAATGTAAACTAAGCTCTCAAAATACTTGAATGAATTCTTGCTATAGACATCCAAATTTTATCTCTCCCATATGATCAAATTCACCTCCTTATTCATTCATTCCATAAATATTAATTTATGTAATTAATATTACACTTTCTACCTAAGGTCCATAAAGTATTTAATTTAACAATTAAATGCTATACCTTACATCTTTTTCCTCTCTAAATTAAATAAATACATCAATTTATTGTATTTAGTCATTTAACCTTTTTGAATAAAATCAATTTAAATTTCTTCTTTTCTCTCTCCTTGTCACATCCTCCATAATACCTCTCTAATTTGGATTAATTTAATTAATTCATGATTAGGATGTGCATCCTCTTAATCAAGGATTAATGTCACATCCTCCTGCATTTGCCACTTTCTTCTAATCTTCTATTAATCAAAGCCATTAGCCACATTTAGCATCCCTTTTTAGTCAACCTTTCCATTTTCCTTTCTTAGCATTGACCCCCTTTCCCATGTGAATTTTTAATTCACATTTATTCATCCTAGGTCTCTCTCTCCCCCATATAAATTTTCAATTCACATTTTATCCTTCCAAGACTTCTAGAACATTTGACTTGTCACCTCATCCGCATGTGACCAAATCCCAACTTTTTGGAGACCCTCTCTTATCCATTAGACTCTCCCAAGCATGCAAATTTTTAATTCACATTTATTCCTCCAAGGAATCTTCTCATCTCCCAACGTACTTCCAAGGTACATGTCCCTCTTACACATCATGTACTCTCCTTCCACCTCACTTACACATCATCACACCCTAAGCCACTTCACGTTCCACATGTCAAGATGTGAGGGCTTGTGAGTTCTCAACTCACCATAGCCCTTCATCTTGGCCTTGTTAGATAAATATCAACCATTGAATTCTCTAGAGAATTCAAATTTCTCTATGAATACCCCCTCTTCTAAGGCATTTTCAACACTTAGTCATTTTGCACCTATATGCTATCATTTTGAAGACTCAACTCACAAGCATTTCCTCTTACTTAGCCAAGCCATTTTAGCTATTTGCATTTGTATCCCATCATATATTCAATCTTGCATTTAGTCATATCAATAGCCATCTAAGGATCACACAAGTACTTAAAATCAAGGGCCAACGAAGGAAGTTCAGCTGCAAGGAGAAGGTATAATCATTTGCAATCTTCTTTATTTTTATCTCTTTGTATTAACAATTCCTTAGGCTAATCATTGAGGTGTTCTTTGTGTTTTTACATTACATTTTAGTTGTTTTGCATCATCTGAAAAGGTAAAAATTCAAAGGTTCACATTTCTGGCACGCCTAGTGGGACCCACAAACGGGTTTTTTACTTTACATTCATTGTTGTTGAGATTGTTTGTAGGTATAGGTCACAGAGGGGCGCCTATGCCCTCTGGTTCACTATAGAGGGGTGGCTACACAATGTGTTTCATTGTAGAGGGGTGGCTACACCCTCTGGTTGACTACAGAAAGGTTGCTATGCAGTCAGGTTGACTGCAAAATGGTAACTATGCCCTTTGGTTCACTATAGAAAGGTGACTATGCCTCTTGGTTGACTGCAAAAAGGTGACTACACCCTTTGGTTAACTACAGAAACATGACCACAACCTTTGGTTCACTACAGAAAGGTGACTACGCCCTATGATTCACTGCAGTTGGGCATCTACGCCCCTAATTGAACTTTGTTTTCTAACATTTTTCTACAGTTGGGTGACCACAACCCTGATTTAAAAATCTAATTTCTGACATTTTTTTGTAGTTGGGCGACCACACCCCTGATGTAAAAATCTATTTTCTGACATTTTTCCATAGTTGGGTGGCCATGCCCCTATTTAAAAATCTAATTTTTGACACTTCTACAATTGGACGACCACACCCCTAATTTAAAAATCTATTTTTCTGACATTTTTCTGCAGTTGGACAGCCATGCCCCTGTTTAAAAATCTAATTTCTGACACTTTTATGTAGTTGGGCGGCCATGCCCCTGATTTAAAAATATGTTTTCTAACATTTTTCTGCAGTTGGGTGGCCATGCCCCTATTTAAAAATATGATTTCTAACACTTTTCTATAGTTGGGTGGCAACGCCTCTGATTTAAAAATCTATTTTTTGTCATTTTTCTATAGATTGGGTAGCCACGCCCCTGTTTAAAAATCTGCTTTCTGACACTTTTCTACAATTGGGTGGCCACACCCCTAATTTTTAAAATATGATTTATGACATTTTTCTATAGTTGGATGACCACACCCTTGTTTAAAAATCTGATTTCTAACACTTTTCTGTAGTTGGGCGGCCACACCCTTGATGTAAAAATCTATTTTCTAACATTTTTCTGCAGTTGGGTAGCCACGTCCCTGATTTAAAAATCTATTTTTTGACATTTTTCTACAGTTGGGCAACCATGCCCCTGGTTGAAAAACTGATTTCTAACATTTTTTTGCAAAAGGGCAACTGCACCCTAGTTTGAAATTTTCTTGCTAACATTTCACTGTAGAAGTTCAACTGTGCCCTTTTGTTTGTTGCATAAGTTCAATTGTGCCCTCTTGTTTGTTGTAGAAGTTTAATTGTGCCCTTCTATTTATTGTAGAAGATCAATTGTGCCCTCTTGTTTGCTGCAGAAGTTCCACTATACCCTTCTATTTGCTGCAAAAGTTCAAATATGCCCTCTTGTTTACTACAGAAGTTCAACTGTGCCCTTTTGTTTGTTGTAGAAGTTCAACTATGCCCTTTTGCTTGCTGCAAAAGTTCAACTGTGCCCTCTTCTTTGCTGCAAAAGTTCAACTTTGCCCTTTTGTTTGTTGTAGAAGTTCAAGTGCGCCCTCTTGTTTGTTGCAGCAGTTCAACTGCACCCTTCTGTTTGCTGCATAAGTTCAACTACACCCTCTTGTTTGCTGCAGAAGTTCAACTGAACCTTTCTGTTTGCTACAAAAGTTCAACTGCACCCTCTTGTTTGCTACAGAAGTTCAACTGCACCCTCTTGTTTGTTGCGAAAGTTCAACTGCACCCTTTTGTTTGCTGCAAAAGTTCAACTGCACCCTCCTATTTGTTCTAGAAGTTCAACTGTGCCCTTCTGTTTGCTGCAGAAGTTCAACTGCACCTTCTTGTTTGTTGTAGAAGTTCAACTGCACCCTCTTGTTATCTATAGAAGTTCAACTACACCCTTCTGTTTGTTGTAGAAGTTTAACTGCACCCTCCTATTTGCTACAAAATTTCAACTATGCCCTTCTATTTACTACAGTGGGGCGGATATGCCCCAAAACAACACAATTTGAAAGGTAAGACAACCATTTTAGCTTCATTTTTTCTCCCATTTTTTGTTGTTTTCAGATCCTAACCCCCTAACATTATTTTTTGCAAGGATATTTGTGTTTATGCTAACATTTTATAGCATATTCTTGTGTAATTGATGAAAAATGAAGGATAAAACAACTAACATTTGCTTGCAGGGCTATCCGTTTGCTCAAATTTTGAAAGTTATCCTTGTTTGCATTAATCTAAGAACATAATTTAATTAGGGGATGTAATATTCATTGCTTGATGTGTCTATCTTTTTGTGTCACCCAAGGGGGCATTAGTTTGTTTTCACTTTCCCCTTGCACTTCACGTGAGCCTAGGGAGTAGTTGGAAACAATTAGTGCCTTCTTTTTAGTGGGACCTTCTTGGGGATTTCATCACTCCAAGGGACGATTCCAACCACGCATACCGGTGGGGTATATAAAAGGGGAGAGTGAAAGCTATACCTCAATCTAGTCACATTGTAATTGGTGAAGCGTCGAAGCTAGGGTGATACCTAGGTAGATGTGAAGAGTTGGTCTGAGCCCTTTAGTATCTTGTTGGGTTTCCTAACTCATGCTTGTGATAGGCTAGTGTTCACGGTTATGCCTCACATACCGAGAGTATATTGAAGACTTCCTAGAAGCCTTGTGCATCCTAGATTAAGACCTTTGTTGTCCATACCCTTACCATTAATCATAGGATTGTGCTTGTTTGAAGTGTCTTCTTGTAAGAAACTTATGAACTTTCTAAAATATTGGCCTTATTATCATCATTTTGAGTCCTTTCCATAGTTATTTCCATCTAAAACAAACCCTGTTTACCATAGAAAGGCGGTCACACCCTCCTATTTACCACATGAAGGCAGTCACACCCTCCTGTTTACTGCAAAAAGGTGGTCATGCCCTCCTGTTTACCACAGAAAGGTGGTCACACCCCTACAATCCACTATAGAAGGGTGAACTTGCCCCGTTTAGTTTCGTCAAGCCTCCAAACCTCCATTTAATCATCCCAAACCTCTGTTTAATCATTCTAAACCTCCATTTAGTCATCCCAAACCTCTGTTTAATCATTCTAAACCTCTGTTTAGTCATCCCAAACCTCTGCTCAATCATCCTAAACTTTCGTTTAGTCATCCCCAAACCCCGGTTTAGTCATTCCAAGCCTCCATACATTTATTTTCTCAATCCACTCCCTCATTCTAAATTTCTGATAACTCATATGAGGAGCCCATTTCATACCCTAGTGAACTTATTTCACCCAAAATATTTCCATTTGCATCACCTAATCCATATCATATAAACACCACTCATCATCAAACCACCTAAACCTTGTGATAAAAGTTGTTATCTAAATTGACCTTAGGTCTTGGGTTTGATCGTTATCCTTCATATCAATCATCAACTTTGGCCCAAATAAATTCACTTCCATCTTGAAGTGAATTCGGTGTCATAAGTTATCATCCTCGGCCCAAATCAATCCATTGCTATCTTGAGGTGGATTCGGTGTTGTGATCATCTACTTGTCTATCAATCTGATCGATCAACGCCCTAGGTCACTAAGGGTGATTTTCTAATTGGGTTTAAGATCCCTTAAATCTTCCATCATTTAATCCTAATCATACCTATCCACTAACTTAATCTATTCTATCAAATCATATAATCATCCAATCAAATTAATCACACTTATTCAATCATCTAATCAATCCAATCAAACCCATCCAATCATCTAATCAATCCAATCACACTTATCTAATCAATTTCATCCAATCATCTAACCATCATCTCCACATTTACACTAAGTCTTGCCTTTTCATGCCCATTCAAACTCAGTCACAAACTAAGAAACAAATGCACAACAAGGTCAAGATTCCCCATCCACATCCCTTGAACATCATTTCAAAAGTTATTATCCAAATTGACCTAGGTGTTTGAATTTGATCATCATCATCCACATCTGCTTAGGATTGTCATCCATCTTAAGTTAATCATCATCATCGGCCCTATCAATTCACTTTCAATATCAAGGTGGATTCGGTGCTGCAATCATCCATTTATCCTTTAATCCAATCAATCAGTATCCTAAGTCACCTAGGGTAATCTCTACATGGGGTTCTTCCAATCCCTTTTATCATCCTATCTAATCCATCATTCGATCTTATCAATCATTGATTAGTCTTATCTAGTCCAATCACCTTCAACCCTATCAATCTACTTCCATCTCAAAGAAGATTCAGTGTCGTAGTCATCCTTTAATAATGAAAATCAATCCCATCGCATTATCCAATCATCCTAATCTGAGATTTAATCCAATCCCAATCTAAGCTTGGCCTAAATCCCAATTTGAGCTTTAGTCTATTTCCATCCAAAGTCTTTAATCCATCATCGTTATCTTTTCATCATCATGAATCCTTATCCTCCATCAATAGTAGTCAAGGGAAACCCTAATTACATTGATGACAACAATGAAAGTCTTGTCGAACAAGAGGTATAGAACATAGATCCCCTTGTCATTGTCATTGCTAATAAGCTTTCCCCACCTGCTTTCCAAAATCCAATTACTCCTTTGAGCTATCACATTATGTCTTCATCCATTCCTAATCATGCTCCTTATGCTACCTTTGACAAGGGATATCCAGTATCTTCCCCTTCCCCATCTACATCATCCTCTTATCCTAATCTGCCATCCCACTACTCCTATTACCATCTACCATCCATTTTCCCCTATCCTAATCCTCTTTCCCATTCTACCCATACTAATCCTACATCCATGTCTCCTCATTCTAATCCACCATCCCAAAAACTTTATTATAATGCATCACCCACATCCTCTTGTCCCACTACACCACCTATATCCTCTTGTCCTAATCCACAATCCATGTCCCCTTATCCTAATTCCCCATTCTAATATCCTTACCTTTACCCTCCATCCAATCCTAGTCTTCCATCTACTCCTAGTCCTACATCCAATCCCATTCCTCCATCTACTCCCAGTCCTACATCCAATCCCATTCCTCCATCTAACCCTAGTCCACCAATCCATAATTCCTCATCCATTTCTACCACCCTAGCCAAGCCAACCATATGCAAGTCTCTCATTTCAGAAGTTCTCCAAGAACTCATGACAAAGAAGCCATCCCCAACTCCACATCTTGAAGTCATGGAAGCATGCCATCTTGATCCATCATCCCTGATCACTAGTGATGAGACCCTTCTCCACACCACATCTATCATTGTTGTTATCACCCCTAGCACTGTTCAAACAATTGAAACCATCAAACCCACTGAATCCACTGAACCCTTATCTCCTGCTCCAAGAGCCACCAAATCCATTGAAGACACCCAAGTCCAATCCACTCCCTCTACTCCTAGATCCATCCAATCAATTAAAAATACAAAATTCCAATCCACTCCTCCCACTATTAGTAGTACCGAAACCCATTCCCATGAACCTCATGAATCCTCCATACTTTCATCTCCCCCACTTGAAGAGTCCCTCCAACACTCTGTTATCATGCCACCCACACAAGATGAATCATGCCAAGAGTTTGATCCAAAGCATACCACCATATCCCCTCCTCCACATTAAGATCCCACAATCCCATCAAATCTATCTCAAGCTCATAGTCCTTCATCCATTCCGACCCCTGATCCCCTTGACACTCTAGATCCAATCACTCCATCGCACAGGCCCTTATCACTTGCTACCATGAATCTTGATCCTATCATATCACCTAACTCCTCTCCTTGTCCCTTACCGCTTACTTCTCCCAACAAGGATGTTGCTACCCCATCATGTCCATCTCATGATCCTCCATCACCGCCTATTCCATATCCCCTTGGTCCCCTTTCATTCCTCCATGGTGGTCTCCTCGTAGAACAAAAACAAAGCATAAACACCAAGCCTCCTCACCCACCTAATAATGGACTCGCATCATTCTTCTAGAATAACAAAAATCCTGTCCTAGATCAAATGCTCAAGAGAATGAACCATCAAGGAAAAGGTTTAGGCCTTCATGAGAAAGGTATTATAGAGCCCATCCAAGCTAAAGAACATTTGTATATGTAGGGTCTTGGATGTACTACTTGCAACTCACAATCCAAGAATGTTGGTACAACCTCCACACATCTTCCCATATCCTCTTCTAAAATGATAAGAGGCTCCTCCCATAACTCCACTAGATCATTTGTTGCCATCCCCCCTCCTCCATCATATCGCTTCAAAACAACCATCCATATTCCTCCTTCACCTGCTCCATCCATTTTGGGTACTTATGTTCCTTTGTCCCCCATCACATACACTATGGGTCCTATGTCTATTTTGGGCCCTTACTTCCCGAAATCACCTCCTCCATCTCGTCCTATCATCCATCCATCACCTATCCATGTCACCCATCATAACTATCCCACTCTCATGTTCCCTAATCAAGATCAACAAAGCCATGTACCTGTACATCATCCATCCACATATCATCCTCAAAATCCTACCACTGTCCCTCCATTCATATTCCCTCCACATCATCCATCCGCTCTCACCCATCCCATTGCTACTAAAAGCACTTTGGATTCCAAAGTACAAATTCATAAATCTAAACATCCACATGAATCAAAATCTCCTCATAAAAGACATGTTGAAGAAAATAAAAATCAAATCCAAAATCCAAATCAAATCCGTAGGCCATAAAGGCCCACCAAAGCAAAAATCAAAAGCATGTAGATCCCGAAGAAAATAGATGCAATGCTTTCAAACAAAGCCTCTATAACAACATCCAAAGTTACTACTCCAAAAGCTAATCATGCGAATCCTCCTATATCCATTTTGGGTCCTTACGTCCCAAAATTTGCTATCACCTCTCCTCCATCATCTCCACATCCTCCATTATACCCTCAATTACACCTACATCATCCAACCATTAATCCTCCTATCCTTTCACACCCCCCACCACATGTGCCAATGTTGGTCCTGAACATGCCTCCCCATCATACGTTTACTCCATCATTCCATCCATACACTTTCCAACATTCCATCCATTATTCCACATACCTCCCCCAACAAATCCCTTTAATACCTACCCTTACATAATTCCTCCATTGTCATAAATAAGGTTGTACCAACATCCAATAGTCGCTTCAAACATGAGCTCTTAATATTTCATATGGTATTTGATGCTTGAGTCCTTCATCCATATCCTTATCACATGTCTTCTGCATCTACTTATCCACCTCCCTATACTTATCCATCTCCACCCGTATTCTATCCAAAATCCAAAAAAATAAACATTAAAAAAATTAGAAAAAGAAAAAAAATGGTCAATAAAATAAAATAAAATAGTAAAGAGAAATCCTTCGTCCAGTGGTAAAAAAATTGGCAAACAAGCGCCTTGGATAAGTACCATAATGAAAACCTGGAAAATAGGCATCATGCGTAAATCCCCTATCCATTTTACTTCTGCACTTGGGGGCAATTGCATCTCCTTCACCCACCTCTTCCATCCCACTTATCTTACACATCCTTCCTGTCATATCCCTTTATCCCACTTCCTCCATCCTCCTTGTGATCTTGATATAGCTAGGGGGAAACATATATACATTCTTTGGACACCTCTTGGCATACATTTCCCTCACCTATTCACTATCCTCTTCCTTATCCTCACCATCTACCTTCCTCGCTATCATGAATATCCTTATTCATACCTCATATCCATATCCATCTCACTCCCTTGTTCATCCATCCTTTTATCATTCATTCCTCCTGCTTCATTATACATGACATACCTAGAGTGGGGGTATTTAGTTCCTTTGTGACATAAGTCCTTGGCGACATTATTCATCCATCATGTTATCCCCTCCATCTCCCCATCCTTATCTATCCATCCTAGCATTGTTCCACCTCCTTATCTTCCTATCCATCCATATCTCTATTCCCCATCCCTTTCATCCCCCATCCCTATCTCCCTATTCATTTGTCTCTCTCTTCATCCCATCTCATTGGTATCTTGCTATAGGCTTCTCCCAATGCAATCCAATTCCATCTATCTACTTGTCATCACTCCTGCTTCTCTTGCACATATTTCCAATCCCCTGTCACTTTTCATCACTCATCTATCTATCATATCATCCTCCCAAGTCATTTTAATGATTTTGATAACTATCCCTTACCTAAGCTTTCTAATTTCCATCATCCTATCTTGTCCAACAGGATTATCCTATTTCATTGTATCGGTCCCATCTTTTTATCCACTTATCCTATCATCTCATTGTCCTTTATCCATCATTTGTCATTGGTCAAACTACATTGCCCCTGCGCTTTCACATAGGCAAGGTTGATCATTTGATCTGACCCCAGGGCTCTCTTGTCTATCCAGTCCTATCATGCATCATCGATCTCCATTTTCCTCTTTCCACTTTTATCCATGGTTAGTCATTAGTCTTTTATCAAACTATGATGGCTTTGTGCTTTCACTTAGGCAAGGCTAATCTTTGATTAGCCCCCGAGCCCCTAGGTTGCTAGGATGTGTCAGTCTTCTGTCTCATTTCTTATCTCCATTTTGTCATGTCATCAAGCTATGCCCTTATCTGGCTAGTTCTCAACAAATGAGATCCATTAGTATCAGCAGATCCAATTGATTCTGAGTATTCCACATCATATTGATCTTTTAGCTTAGTATCCATCATTGGTCTCAATAAGATGCATCCTTCCTAACAGACCTCATCAACCCCATCCATCCCCTTGATCCTATGGCAAATGATGTTTTGAAATTGATTGCGATCTTTTGATGCTTTTGGCTTTTATTTATCATTTGAGCTCCCTATCACACCTCATCATGATCACCTTGGTCCATCATATCATGGTGTGTTGTGACTGGTAATCATAGTGGCATATCTTGATCTTTTTTTTTGTTGGTCTTCTTGGTTGTCTTGTGTAGTACCCACCAAGATCCATGTGATCTTGTGTTATGTTGGGGCAGCTTGTGTGCTTGTGGTTATCCCAATACTTGGCCTGACCAAGGTCACCACGACTTTGGGATGTTGGGATAACCTCTTTGTTTATTGTGTTTTTTTTATGCATTAGACACTAATGCACCTTGGTCCTTCATACCTTGGTGTATCATGTCTTATGCTATAGTAAAAACTAGTGCTCCGAAGATGGAAAATCATCTTAGGATTGCATTTCATGGTCATTACCATTGCATTGCATTCACCCTATGATTTTGCTTGTGCAAATAATTCACATTTCTTTTTATCTCTCTTAACTTATTTTCCTCTTACCGAGGGCCAGACACATCCTATGGTGGGGCGAACATGCCCCGTGGCAGGGTGGATACACCCCATGCCAAGGCAGACATACCCCATGGCAGGGTGGATACGCCCTATGCCATGGGGTGGCCATGCCCTGTGGTGGGGTGGATACACCTCACACTGGGGTGGCCACACCCCGTGGTGAGGCAGATACGCCTCGCGCCATTGGGTGGACATGCCCCAGCCAGGGTGGACATGCTCCTAACTTCCTAGGGCTGCCATTTGCAAACCATGCATCCAATTGATTCCATTCAAAAACCAAAGTTGCTCAATTTTTTGAGCTCTATCCAATGGTTCCTTCCATTTCTTCCTATTGAGAAGTCACCTGGGGCCCTTTTTCTTCCCCAACTACCCTCTCGAGGGGACATACCCTACCATTTTTTCACCATCCCTTTGTGGCAGTCACTGGGGCATCTCCCTCTTTTTTTCCTCCACTGTGGCAGCTCATGCAACCTCTTTCATGCTGGGGCATCAAACCCCATCACTTCCTTCACCATTTGCATTTTATTTTTCTTCGAAACACTATTACTCTAATAGTATTTCGAATAAGGGGAAAAATTATACATCCAAATTTTATCGCTCCCATACGATCAAATTCACCTCCTTATTCATTCATTACATTAATATTAATTTATGTAATTAATATTACACTTTCTTCCTAAGGTCCTTAAATTATTTATTTTAACAATTAAATGTTTTACCTTACATATTTTTCCTCTCTAAATTAAATAAATACATCAATTTATTTAATTTAGTCATTTAACCTTTTTGAATAAAATTAATTTAAAATTCTTTTTTTCTCTCTCCTTGTAATATCCTCCATAATCCCTCTCTAATCTGTATTAATTTAAATAATTTATGATTAGGATGTGCATCTTCTTAATCAAGGATTAATGTCACATCCTCCTACATTTTCCACTTGCTTGTAGTTTTCCATTAATTATCCTAATCATGTGTTTACACAACCTTAATCAAAGTCATTAGCCACATTTAGCATCCCTTTTTAGTCAACCTTTCCATTTACCTTTCTTAGCATTCACTCCTTTCCCATGTGAATATTTAATTCACATTTTATCCTTCGAAGACTTCTAGAACATTTGACTTGTCACCTCATCCACATGTGACCAACTCACACCTTTTTGGAGACCCTCTCTTATCCACTAGATTCTCCCAAGCATGTGAATTTAAATTCACATTTATTCCTCCAAAGGAATCTTCTCATCTCCCAATGTACTTCCAAGGTACATGACCTTACACATCATGTACTCTCTATCCACCTCACTTACACATCATCACACTCTAAGCCAGTTCACATTCCACATGCCAAGATGTGAGGGCTTGTGAGTTCTCAACTCACCATAGCCTGTTATCTTGGCCTTGATGGATAAATCTCAACCATTGAATTCTCTAGATAATTTAAATTTCTCTATAAATACCCCTCTTCTAAGGAATTTTCAACACTTAGTTGTTTTGCACCTACATGCTATCATTTTGAACACTCAACTCACAAGCATTTCCTCTTACTTAGCCAAGCCATTTTAGCTATTTTAATTTGCATCCCATCATATAGTAAATCTTGCATTTAGTCATATCAATAGCCATCCAAGGAGCACACAAGTACTCAAAATCAAGGGCCAACCAAGGAATTTCAGCTGCAAGGAGAAGGTATAATCATTTGCAATCTTCTTTCATTTTATCTCTTTGTATTAACAATTCCTTAGGCTAATCATTGAGGTGTTCTTTGTGTTTTTACATTACATTTTAGTTTTTTTGCATCATTTGCAAAGGTAAAAACTCAAAGTTTCACACCTGCAAAGTAATGTTATGGAAATGCTCCTTATTAAAAAGATGTAAATGGGCCTCAATTTATAGATTTCGCCAAGGCATCAAGCAAGTTGGCAATAATGAATGATTAAGATTCGATCTGGAGAAACCGATGGTGAGGAATGCGAAGGATGGAGAAAGCAAGGAAATTGTTCCCTTTAGTATAACAATCTTGCCAAGTGTAGAAGGGAATCAATTAAAGGAGGAAGTCATGTGCCCTATAGTTGGTTAAAATTATTGAGAGTAAATATCCATTTTAGAAAATATGAATAATTATTTTCATGTGACACATGGTGAATTGGAGGATGAGGTGGAAAGAAGTTAGAAGATCATGTAGAAATGTGACAAATTCAAATTTAATGAGAGGGATTTAATTAAAATAAAACAAATTAGTTAGATTTGTTTATTTTAATTAAATTATGAAGCTGGTGAATTAGAAAAGAGGAATTAAGAAAATAGGAAAGTTCTATGTAAATAAATTTGGAAATTTATTTATATAGTAGAGGAATAAATATTTCATTAATTAAATAATCAATATTTAATTAATATTCCCTAGACCAATTTTGGGTGTATATAGTACCCATGTACAAAAGCAATGCAATCTCTCACAAGCGAAGAAAGGGACAAAAGCTCATGGGAAAAGTCCCCCCTCAAAAGAGAGAAGAAAACAAATGAATGTACAAAATGGAGAAGGGAAAAACCCCAAGATGAGGAAAAATTTCCCCCATGAAAGAGAATGGAAAGTCAAGTGACTCCCTCTGACACATCCCTCACCGCCAAGAGAGCTCACAATTGATGGTACTTACTCTGAGTAAAGGTTTTGGTGAATATGTTGGCAACTTGCTCTGCTATCGAACAATAGCACAAGTCAATGACCTAGTCTTGAATCAACTCCTTGATGAAGTGCATATGAATTTGAATGTGCTTGGTCCTCTGATGTTGGACTAAATTCCTAGAGATCGCAATATAACTCTAATTGTCACACCAAATGACTGTCAGACATGGAATGGAAGAAAAAAACTTAGAAAGAATATGTTGAAGCCAAATGGCCTTAGTGGCAATAGTAACAACCTCCCTATACTCAGCCTCTATCGATGAAAGACCAATGGGATGCTGCTTCTTTCTCTATAATGAAAGAGGTCCTGACCCAAGATGGAAGATGTAGCCGAAGGTGGACTTGCAATCATTAGAATCACCAGCCCAATCTGAGTTGGTATATCCTACTAAGTCAAGTTGTGTACCTGGTGCATAATGAACCACATGTTGATGAGTACCCTGGATGTAGTGTGAGATGAATTTAGTCACTTTACAATGAACGTCATGTAGTTCCTACATAAAGCAAGAGACCATTCCAACCGCATAAGAGATGTCAAGGCATGTATGAGTCAAATAGATGAGACTACTAGCAAGCTGATGATACAAAGTGGCATCAACAAGTGGAGTGGAGCACTTAGCCTCAAGCTTGACTCCTAAAAGAAAGGAAGTTAGAGAAGGCTTACAATTAGTCATGCAGAACTATGAAATAAGATCAAGAGCATACTTGGCCTATGACAATGTAATCCTAGATGAATACTATTGAATCTCAATGCAATAAAGTAGTGAAGAAGGCCCAAGTTGGTCATGGAAAATATGTCCTACAAAGTAGTTTTGGCACTGCCAATGATGGATGAGGTGCCCCCTATAATGATCAAGTCATCAACATAGAGCACAAGTATCAAATGTGATCATCCTACCTCAAGATGTAGAAATTTCTATTTGAATGACACCTATTGAATCCTATGGAGAGAAGGTAGAAATCCATGTTGGCATACCATGACCGAGGGGCCTGCTTAAGGCCATAGAGGGACTTCCTCAACCTGCAAACCAATGAAGTATCTTGGATGAAACCCTATGGCTACTCCATATATATCTCCTCATCAAAATCCCCATGTAGGAAATCACTCTTAACATCCATCTGATGTACTGCCCAACCAAGTGAAGTGGAAATGGCAAGTGTTAGGTGAATGGAAGTCATCTTTGCAATAGCTACAAAGGCCTTAGTGTAGCCAACTCCTGCAACTTGTGAGAAACCCTTTGCAACAAGTTGATAATTATACTTGTGAACACTCCCATCTGCTACATATTTGGTCCAATAGATCCACTTGCATCAAACCATCTTTCTCCCTTTAGGGAGGACTAACTCCCAAGTGTTGTTCCTCATCAAGGAACTATACTCTTCCCCCATAGCTACATCCCATTTAGGAACCCCAGAGGCTTTCTTAAATGATTGTGGATATGAATCTAACACAATGAGAGCATGTGGAAGAGGCTCATTCTCATCTTGTGATGTAGTCATTTGAGTATCCAGAGGATCCCCAACAAGTGGACCTATTTCCTTAAGAGTTTGACGATCCCAACAAGGTCTAGTAGGGGTATAATGTGGACCCTATGAAGGTGCAACCTTGCAATTTAGTGAGGAAGGAGAGCCATCATCATCTAAATCACTATCATCATTTTCAACTGTGGAGGAAAGAGGAGGAGAAGAAGAGTCAAAGATAGATGAGCTTTACTCAACATCTACACTCCTCTCAAAGAAAACCTCATGAGTCTCAAGATCCATCAGTCTGTGTGCCTTAACACCATCTACATATCCCACAAAGATATAAGGCCTGCTTTGTGGCTCCAATTCCCTACATTTTTGTAGAGGAATACGAGCCCATGCTAGACTCCCAAACAATCTAAAGTTTTTCACAATAGGTTTCCTTGCAAACCAAGCTTCAAAAGGAGTTATACCTTTCAAAGCTTTATGAGGAACCCAATTTTGGATGTAGGTGGCACAACTGATTGCTTCTTCCCAAAAAGCTAGACCAAGAGACCTAGCATGTATCATGTAGCTTTCCATTTCCTTCAGGGTTCTCTTTTCCCTTTCTTCTACACCATTCTGCTGGGGTGTATAGGCAACAAAATGTTGCAAGTCAATTCCCTCAAGTGTGCAAAATTCCTCAAATCTATTGTTCACATACTCTCTACCATTGTCTGTACAAAGGATCTTGACTTGCTTCCTAGATTGCTTCTCAATATTTTCTTTGAAGTTGAGAAACTTGTAAAATAATTCACTTTTGTGACAAAGGAAGTAGACCCAAGTGTATTGTGAAAAAACATCAATGAAAGTGAGGAAATAATGAGCTTTTCCAAATCATGGCACTAGAACTAGGCTTTCTACATCATTGTGAACAAGCTAAAGAAGATCCAAAGCTCTCCAAGAGTTCCCTCTATCAAACTTCTCTTTGGGATGCTTTCCCATGGAACATCTTGAACATAAACCCTCTAAAAAATTGAGTTGAGGAAGTCCTTTGACCATGTCCTTGGTGTGAAGTTGTTGTAGATAGCCGTATTTGAGATGACCAAACCACTCATGCCATATCTTACTTTGTGAGTTTGAATGAGTGATCAATGTTACAAAAGGAGCATGAGGTACCCAATGGGAGAATGAGTAAAGCCTTACATTGTGATTAGCTTAAACCATTGCAACCAAAGCATCATTTGCAAGTTCCTTTAACACAACTATGTCAAGAGTGAATTCAACTTTCATACCATTTCCATGATGTTTGATTTGGTAGATGGAGTGAAGATTGGTGCTCAAGTTTGGAACATATATCACATCCTCAAATGTCCCATCACCCATCTCAATTGCACCTTTAGCCTCAATTTACACTTAGTGTATTATCATCAATGAAGATGTGAGGCATTGAAGAGGAATCAAGGGAGGAAAATTTACCCTTTGAAGAACACATATGTTGAGTAGCCCCTAAGTCAAGAATCCGCTCATGTGATGAACCTGTTGTTTCCATGAAAGAGTTCCTTTTCCCCTTAGATTGAGATGAAGTAGAAGTGGAAGGATATGAATCCTTCTTCTTATAAGAATTAGGCATATTGATGTTGTTCTTCTTGATGATGTTGGTCAACTCATCAATTTTCTTGGCATGACAATGATGCTCCTCATCTCCAATACTTTTACAATATGCACAAGTTGGTTTCTCCTTCTTGCTTGAGTTGTTCTTCTTAGAAGATGATGATGAGCCTTGTGGGGGATTGGATTGTTTGTTCTCTCCTTGTGGCTTTGGTGAAGATTTATTTTGGCCTTTTCCTTTGCCTTTCTTGTTGTTTCCATGATTGACTAAAAATTATTTTGAAGTTGAAGACTTGAGAACTCCCATTTTGATCAACTTATTTTTCTCAAGAGTCAAATGATCTGTGAGTGCCTGAAAAGATGGTGATGTGAAGTTACTAATTGTCAATCGTTGACTTTGAAATTTGAAAGAAAGGCTACATACTTAGCTAGAAGCTTTTCCAACAAGTTAAAGAGCAATTGATCATCTTCTTTCTCAATACCACAATCCTTTAGTTGTGCTCTTAGCTCATTTTCCTTGTGACATAATCCTGAATTGTGTCAAAATTCTTGGGATCAAGGCTTAGGTGATCATTTTCAAGCTTGTATCCCTTAACCTTATCAACCTTTCCATACAAAGTAGAAAGCTTATCCGAAGCTTCCTTGGTTGTATTACATTTATCAAGATGGAAATTGAGATCATCTGAAATGAACTTTCTAAGTGTACCCAATGCCATAGAAGTTTTAGTGAGCCAATCCATATATGTAGTTGGATCTACCTTAGGATCCGCAGGTGCAATTATGTTTCCATCAGTATAGTAAATTAAACCTTTTTCCATTAGTTTACTCCATGCACGTACTTTCCATGTAACATAATTATTTGTAGCTAAGAGTGGAACTTTAGATGAACCCATGATGGAATACAAGAGCACAAGAGAGAAAATAAGTACAATCAAACAAGAAACACCCCACCAAATTCACTCAATCAAAGTACCCCCCCAAAAAATGATTTTGGCACTTTATAATTTTGTGCGTGTACAATAGGCCACTTGCAACTTACCTAAGATGACTTATGATCTCTAATTTATAGCTTGCCACAGATAGGCTAAGAATAGACTAGAAAAATGAAGCAAAGACGTAAATTCAAATCTATGCAATACAAGTGCCAAATAGGCCAAAAGGGACCATATGTTGAAAGTACAAAATCCACTCAAAATTCTTCAAACTGATTGCAGATACAAGAAGTAGATGAAAAATAATGCACTTTCAAAAAAAATGGAACCTAAAAAGGAGTTTGTACGTGCCTTTACAAAGCCCTAGCAGTTGCAGAAATGAGGATTGGATAGGTACAGTGTTGAAAAAATGAGAATTCTATAAAAAATTTCTGCCAAAATTAGAAATAGACCACTTGGATGTGAAGTACACAAAAAATTAGCCCAAATAAAAAAAAATTGCTCAGAGAAAGGAGTTAAAATGAGCAAGATATGGCCTTCCAAAGTCAGACTGCAAAATCAAAAACTCCATTGGAGAGGGGGAATTTTTTTTTTTAGCACACTAACATCATTGCTGACATGATGATGACATCAACATTCCATGAGGTAAAATTTGATGGCCTTTTAGGCATCATCGTCGCCGGCGGTCCTTCTTGCCAAACAAAATATGTCGTGGAATATTCTGTTCAGCGGAATATGCTGCTAGAGATGGAATATTCGTTGTTCATTTCACCAGAAGAATCTAAGCTCAAAATATTCTTAGAGAATATTCTGATCATCGCTTTTCAAAATCCCTACTATATCTTCCTATTCATTGCTAATTATAGAGAGATCATTGGATTTTGATTTAAACTTCACTAGTTTTCTAAAATGATCAGCTGATTTTCCTTTACTGGCCTCTTGTTGGTTATAGAAAGCCTTATCACAGACACATAAGAGGGAGCCTACAGGTGATGTAGGTGGGGCCATGACTATGAGGCCACATGGCAGCCTGCAAGGTAGGAGGTACCCTACCAATGCTATGCATCTCCAGCAACGGTATAGTCTATGTATGCAAACTCTTTTTTTTTTTTGATTTTTTTTAAACATTACAAACAAAAAAATTTAAAAAGAATTTTTTTAAAAATTTCAACTGAATAAAATATTTTATCTTTTTTTTTAACAAAATTTTTGTAGAAATATTTTTTTGAGAACTAGACAAAATTCAAAAGATTGAAAAAATACTCAAATAGGCAAAAGTTTTCAATCTAGAGCCCCCAGTGTCAGATTTTGAGGAAACAAAAGGCTATCCTAATTGGAAATAGCCTTTTGAATCTGAATTTGAGGGAAAATTTGGTCTAGAATGCACCAAAATGTCATTACTCCTCATATTTTCCTCTTGAACACCTTCACATGAACTAAGATCTCCCAACAATGGCTATGCAAAGAACCTCCAACCACTCTGATAGCATGTAAGATCTTATAAAAGGAAACAATAGGATGAAGAGACTAAAGATAGCACAAAAGAAAGAGAGAAGATGAGAGAATATGATGATTACATTCTCAATATGCATGAAGATGTTGAATTACAAGTATGTACAAGGCTTGCTTATAAAGGAGAGCTAGCACAAAAGGAAGGGCCATGAAAGAGACAAGTGTCACAATCATGTGCAAGGGTAGGTAGAAAGAAATAATAGATAATTCCATGAAAGGTGGATCACCTACCTAAAGTTGAATTATCATGCCATGATAAGTGGATATAAAAAGGTGATAACTAGATCACACTACAAAGAGTGGAATTTCTTCTGCAAACACTTCCCTAAGTGTCTCAATCACATCTCTCAATGTATGCACAAACCTAGATGCAAGATGCAAATAACTAGGTGTCACAAGTGCAAACTATAATGATATGCATTCCCTAAGTAAAATTAAGTGTAATAAGTAAAATACTTATTTACACCAACACCTTTTAATGATTCAGCCTTCACATCTGTAATAGGAATGAAAATAAATTGGTCATGGGAGGATAAACAAAAATTAAAAAGGATTTTAAATTAATTAATGATTTCACCCTATCCTTATCATAATCAACTTCAAGCATTTCACCCAAAGTCTTCATTTGTAGCCACATATAGTGAAGAAGAGTGAATATTCTATGAATGTAAACAATTTAATCACACTGTAATTATTTATTGTGGATGTTGCTTACAAGTATAATATTGCAGAGGGATGATAAACAAATGTTGGTGTTTCAAATGTGTCCATATATGGTGTTGATCCAAGCTACAATGAGAAGAGTGCTTCTACATAGGACGTATCAAGAGTCATGTCCAAAGGGGAATAATTCAAATCAAATATGCTCAAATGATGGATAGTTTTCCAAAGGAGGACTTACAAACATATGATTGCATGCTAAAGGAATTTAGTGTCGATAAATCAGAAGGTTTCCTACCAAAATTAGAAACAAGAGGGAGCTATTTTATTTTCCATCAAGATAATGGTGGTTGTTAGGAGTTGTCTGTTAGGATCAAGAGTAGCTCATCTACTTCTCAATAATACCAATATGTAACAAGACCCACTTTATTGGCTAAAATAAATGTTGCAAACATACTAGACAAAAGTTAGACTTTGATAGTTTTTTTCCACAACAGAGAAGGTAGCTAGAAGAAAAAACAACTACAATGGTTAAAAGACAAAATAGGCTACAAGACAAGATAGAGAAGAGGAAAAAATAGAATATTTTTATATTATGAAATATTGGGGTTAGGTGAAACCCTAGCTTGTATTGAATCTAAGCCATTCAATGTAATTAAATCTTATCCATTCATTTGGGCTTTGGAAAACTATAAATAGGGCTCCTCATTTGTAAGTGGTGGTGAATTATTGTAAAGGGCATATTGAAGCAATAAAAGGAAGCATTGGACTATATTGGGTATTTTCTTTGAGCTTGTTCATTTTGCATGCATGATTCAACCTCCATGTTAGTTTTAGTTTGTTAGTTTCTTGAATGTCTTTAAGGGTAGTTGTTGTTATAGTAATGGATGCACTTCTAGCCCATGATTTTTGTGGTTTTTTGATGATGAATCACTTTGAAAAGATAGTCTAAGTTGATTCATATTCCACACTTTAGTTTAATTGTATGTACATGTGGTGGACGCATAAACTGAAAATCTACAGGCCTTAGAAGATTGCACTGGTTTTGTATAACTATAGGTTTCTCTTGGTCAAGCAAAACTTAGTTTATGGAAGTTTGTCTACTGTATCATCCTCCATTATTACTATTCATTCATAGCTTATATTCAAATCAACTCTCTTAACCATTTCCTCTTGTGCCATTTCTTTCAATTCTTTGTTATAGTAGGATTCCAAGCATCACAACAATGTTAAATTTGATGAACACAATGAGTTTTAGCTTGTTTTTTTGAGTGGGAAACCACAATTCATTCACTTCCAACACTTTAAAACTCCATTTACAAATCCAACTTTCCATGCTTTATAAACCATAAAGGCCACCCTATGATTACCAACAAATCACATCAACCAATTAAACTCTTCCAAGCATTGTCATGACTTGACACCTGAGATACCTTGGAGTGATTGTATGAAACTCAGTTGGAGATTTTCACCTTTCAAGAGAGGCATTGAATTTGTGCATTTTATATGTTGAGAATTTCTAAAACACCCATCAAAATTTCTCTACACCCTTTAGTTTTCAACATGCAAAATGAAATAATGGACAATCCACATTGTGTTTTCCAACCTACAATTATCTTCTGCATTTTTTTGTTCCAATCATATGAAGAAATTCAAATGAAATTTTTACTCTAACTCAGAGTTGTTATGTATTACCTTATTTAAGATGCCATGGGAGATGATATTTTCATATATCCAAATGAATGTTCACTTATTCACAGTTCTAGAAAAATGGAAAAATGAAAGATATTAGGACTTTTTTTTGCTTTTCCCACACATAAAGATTTCAAAGTTTATCAGTTGGATGTGAAATCTGTATTCTTGAATGGTGGATTGGAAGAAGAGGTATACATTGAACAACTAGAAGGTTTTCAATTATTATAATATGCTCATGTGGTCTACAATTTGAAGAAGGAATTGTATGGACTCAAACGAGATCGTAGGGCTTGATATGCAAGATTGGATAGGTACTTGTTGCAACAAGGATTTAGGAAAGGTACTATAGATAGAAAAATTTACTTCAAGGTTGAGGGTGAATGAATCTTAATTGTGATAGTATATGTTGATGACATAATCTTTAGAGGAAATGAAGGCATGTGCATAAATTTTGTAAAGGAGATCCAAAAGGAGTTTGAGATGTCAATGTTTGGGGAGATGACTTTCTTCCTTAGATTACAGATCAATCAAATAAGAAAGGTATTTCATTTCAAAATCAAAGTATGTCAAAGAAATGGTGAAGTTTGGAATGGAATACTCTAAACAAGTATGTACTCCTATGGGTACTAGTTGCAAGTTGCGAGAAAATGATAAATCTCTTAAGACATATTAGAGAAAGTATAGATCAATGATTGGTGGATGGTTAAACATAATCGCTACTAGATCGAATATCATAGATGCAATTTGTCTTGTGGAAATATTTCAAGAACATCCCATAGAATCACTAGTGGCAGCAATATAGAGGAATTTTAGATTCTTGAAAGGAACTTCAGATTTTGGTCTATGGTGTTCTAAGGATCACTAAATTTCTTTGAGTGCATATACAGATGAAAATTGGGAAGGATGCATAGATGATAGAAGTAAAAGTGGTAGCTCTCTCTTTCTTGCAAGTGGATTAATTTTATGGTTGTTACCATTTTCTTTTCTCCAATCTCAATAAGTCTTCTACTAATTCATAAGCATTTCATCTAAATGCAGGTGGCATTTTATGTCACAATGTGAACTCGAGCAAGGATTTTTGTAGTTTATTGAACCTTTCACTTTGCTGCCTGGGACCTTTTTATTTCCTTTAAATGTTATATTGGGTGGTGTTTTGTATTATTAGTTGAACATTGTCCTCAATGTGAGTCATTAGCCTAGGTGGTTTTTTCTCATATTTTTCGAACTTGGGCATATATTTGTCAAGTTCTTCAAACCTCTTTTATAACCACCCATAGATGTTTTTTTTTTAATTTTCAAAAGAAAGTTATGTAAGGAATGTTGACAGCAACAACTGCCATGTATCATAATTCTAAATTAAGAGATTAATGTCCATCTGCCCCAATTTTTTTTTGTGTAACTATGGTTAATAAAATAGGGGCGTGAGAAAACATTCTTGTCACAACAATTTTTTAGGAAGAGCTAGAGGAGATGCATGGTTTGAATTATAAGGATCACCATCAGAGGTATTTTTTTTTTATCCACTATGGCCTATTTTTTGAATTATTTTGCATTGAAGAAGTATATATTTGTGCCATAGAAAAATGGACCCTTGTCATTTTCATGGCGTTTTAGGTCTTGTTTCATGGTATTTGATATATTTTGCTCTAATTTTATGTTGTGACATGGCTTGAACATGCATATTTAGGTAATAAAATTCAAATAATGGAATTTTGTGAAGGTGTTGTGAAGTGTTGTAAGACATTTCTACATTCTTCTAGACTATATTTTTTACAATTTACCTAAAAATCACCTTTTTATTCATCAAAAAATCCTATTTTGAACTGTTGTAAAGTCTTGTAACAAGATCTCATGGTTTTCTAGGCACATCTTCACTATTTAGCCCTTTCTCATGCTTTATTTGATCGCTTTATGCCCTCATATGTCTTAATTGAGTGTATTTTTGAATATTATCTTGACAAACAACATTAAATAAAACATATTTCCTGACACATATTTTTAGGTCCTAGGTGGGACCCATTCACCATGGGTGGTGAATGAGCCCCCCTTAACTCTAAATTAATTTTTTTTAAATTTCCTTTCTGGTTTTTATTAAAAATCACTTGATGTCAACCTGTGATGAGATATGAATGGTTAACTAAGACACAAGTATGTATAAATATGTGATTTTCACCTCATTTTACATCTCCTACAATTCTCCAACATTCATACATCATATTCAAGCATTCAAGCATTCTACAACATCAATTCAAGCAATATTCAAACATTTTGGTGCATCCATTGACATTACTTCAGACTTGCATTATCAAGGGTTTTCTAAGTTGATGGATATTGCATGTTATTGGTTTATCATTCTATTTCCTTTCACTGTTTCATTAAGGGTTTGATTACCAAAAGTGGTGTTTGACCAAGGAAAACCCCTGTTTGCTAACCCTCAACCATTTTTCCCCTATTGCATGTGTGTTTGTAGACCTAGGTATGCAGATTTAACAAGCTTTTTGGTGTTGAAGATTGGTTTACAAGTCAACTAGGTGCTTCAAGTCAACTCAAGTCTATTTCAAGCTTGGAGAAGGTTTCTTGTCTGTTTCCTATAGAATTGACTTCGACAACCCGACATTGAGTGATTTATGGATTCAGTGTTATAGAGTAGTCTCCTAATTTTTTAGAAATTTGGGAGAGGACTGATTCACCAGCTGTGGCAAATGAGTCGCACCTTAGGACTAAAAATTTGAATTTTGTCAAATTTTGGATCTCGACAGATAGAAACTTGTTTTCAACACTTTTTCACCAGTAGGAGGACTAATTCAACACCCTAGGTGAATGAGTCCCACTATGAAAAATCAATTATTTCAACCATCCACAACATTCTAGATTCATCATATTTTGTCCAGGTGCACTCAAATTCATCCTATTTCCTTTTGTTCTTCACATTTTCTTCTTTTACTTAGTTGTTTGCATATCATGATGTGTTTTCAAACATAGCTTAAATCTCACTTTTGCATTCATTTTCATCAATTTACTTTAGTCAATTGCATTTATTTTACTTCAATTAGATTAGACAACAATGCACATAACATAATTTGAATGAACTAGTTAGCATTTTTGGCCCTACCTCTCCTTTTAGGTGAAAAACCCTAGAAGAGATAGAAAGGTGCAAGTGAGCCAAAAATCAACGGTTCAATATTATCGAAGTTACAACTACATATGGAAAAGGTTAAATATGTTAGGTATGAATATATGTTTGGGTTAACCTATTAGGGGCCTGAGATTGGTGACACTCAGCTAGGGCCTGCAGACCTAGATGAATTAAGGAACAAATTTAACCAAGCCAATCCTCCACCTATCATTGAAAGAGCAATGGGTAGTGGATTGATTGAGTCTATCACATTTACAATAGTAGTGCAATGTCCTGAATTAGTATTGGAAATCATTAGACATTACAACTCATAGACAGAGGAGGTTAGAACAAAGGAAAATAGGCTCATTCTGAAAAATTCAAAGGTCTACCTTCGTGTCATGTTTAAGGACTCTAGAAAGGGACGAATATTCACCAATGGACATCACTAATTCTCAGATTGAGTTCACTGCCAAGAAAGGGGTTTAGAGGAATGTGATAGCAAAGAATTGGTTATTCAAGCCAAAGAAAGCAAAATCCCAATTGCCTTGCAATCTTCATAGGAACCATTTGATAAATGAAGTAGCTGACACTGTTGTGATATTACATAGGGTTAGGGGCAGTGAAAATGTTCATAGTTTCAAAGAATTGATGTATTTCTTTATCCAAATCATATTGAATAGAGAAAAATTTATGGATTGGTCTATAAGATAATTAGTGATTGTATACATGAGTTAATGTAACTCTTCATTCTGAATAGATTTTTTTTCATGTCATCCTATTTAATATATTCCCTTGCAAGCACTCAACCCTAGCTCAGATTAAGGCCAAGTGATTTAGCACTAGGGAAAGTACCGATTTATGACTACTTTGATAAGCTACAAATTCATAAAATCTTCTTTCATTTTAGGAGAATTTCTAACACTTTTACCATGAGAATGGTCAAGGAATTGTGGGGGCATCCAAATATGAGATTATCTCTAGAGGACATATAGTTTGTCGATTTCTATGGTTCCATTTTATTCAATTTTAGATGTTTTCTTATATAAGAGTAGGTAGATATGCAGGATTTCCTATTAAATTTCCCATGTACCCTGAAGATAAATGGGTAATTATTAAGGTCAACAAGCAATTAGCTGATGTTAATAAATTATGCCAAGGTAGAAAGAGACTTACAGTCAGCCTTAGTTGCCAATCTATGTTTGATGCTTTAAGTATTGAGGTAGACTTGTCTAGGTATAATGTGCCCTCATATGATGAGTGTGTTGCTTTTGACCTTAAGTATTATATTAAGAACAACCTAAAATTGGGTCCTTATTTCAACCATCAACCCAACCTTGAGGATTATTGACTTGAATGTTTTGATGAATATGAGGTAACGAGGAGAAACTAGATGAGATTGATAGTGGAGAAAATTGTTATTTATGATTTGAACCAGTATACACTGAACTCATAGAGAGTCGACCCCTCCCTACCATGGATTGGAACTTTAAAGAAAAAGAAGCTATTGAGGCTAGAACCATTGATTTTTTGACTAGAACTAGGGAATGGGTAACTACGAAGAAAATTGAGCAATCTTACCCTTGTACTAGATCAAAGGAATCACAAGCTGCTGAAGGTACTTCCCAAACCTCTTCCAATAGTCAATCAACTACTAATGTACCTTAGTCTTCATCAATAGGTGCTCAAGGAAGCGGTGATGGGGATCTACCAGACAGGAATGTGCTCTCACAAACTTGTGGGGATGGGATTTTTAATTTACCTATTTTGGAAAAGGAGAATGAAGGAGAAGAAGAAGAGGACAAGTTAGAAATTTTAAATGTTGATTCTCCTCCCTCTCAGAATGACTCACCTATTAGAGAGATAAACTTGTCCCAGGATCTAGGAATAATTGTACCATTAGGAGATACTCCTCAAGTTACTCAAACACTGTTTGTGTCCCCATGCTTCAAGACAACTACGGTCACAACAACCCCATCATGGATAAAAGATTCACTATCCTAGAAAAGGAAATCCATACAATCAAGCTTGCCTAAGCAAGACATGGTAAGTTAGCTATTGCAGAGAACTTAAACTCATAAACCTAAGATGCTGAAGACCATTGCTAGGCTTATAGATGACATCAAATCAGGGACATTCCAACTAGAAATTGCACACCCATTAATGCAAAAAGAGGCCTCACAAGAAGCAGTGAGTGACTTTGAAGTGAATAGGGCTGACCTTGGTCCTCGTACTAGAGATGGAGATGTTTAGATTTTCTAGGTATCAGTAGCCAAGATGGTTGATAGATTGAAGAAAGATAAAGAAAGAAGATAAATAAAGAAAAGATGAATTGAAACCTCAGGTTCAAAAATTGACTACTTGTTTAAAATCCATTTTTGATGTTACATATTCCTAAAATAGATGATTCTATTGAATCTCTCATTGTGGCTGGAAAATAAGCCCTATCTGAAATAAAAAATAGTCAAAGTTTAAGTCAAGCTAGAGATGACTAGAATGAATCCATTATCAAGAAGGGAAGCCTTGTTATTTTTGAATCTTTTAAACATTTTCAAGAAGCAAATACTCTTAAACCTATCTTAGGAGATGATATCATTGCCATTGAGAAGGAAGAGAAATTGTGGGTTAATTATCAGACTGAATTGAAATTCTTGATGAGCTTAGATATGAAAAAGTTAGCCACAGATCAAATCATACCTAATGCTTCAAACACTCACTACCTATGATGGGCTAAAGGAGTAGAATGGAAATTGCAAGTTGCTAAACAAAGCTTGCAAAAGCTTAAAGAGGTCATTAATGAATGTGATTCCATTTCAGACGAAGCATTGAACACCTTGATAACTCTTGGTTTACTGCAAGATAAAAATGGGATTAAATATAATGTAGATGTTAGAAGCTTAACTATTGATTTCTAGAAAATGGTTAAAGAAGTTATTGACATACCCACTCCTAATGCGGAACACTTACAAAAACTAAGTGAATTACACTTGGTATCATCTTAGGAAATGGATCATTTGAAATTTTGTGAGTAGTGCATGGAAATGAATAAAGATCTCCTTCTGACAAGGAAGTTGAGGATGAAAAATATAGCTATTCCTCAACACAAAGACCTAATGCATATCCTAAATACTTTCCAAGCATGGCGAATGAGACCTTTGGCGATCCCAGAAATAGGAAATGAAATGACACCACTATAGTGGCATGACTCTTCTCTATTTATTTTGTGTCTTTTGATTAATGGGAAATGGACATGAAGAGGAGAAACTCATTCTCTTATTTAGAATTGTGTCTATTTTCATATGTTCTCTCTAGACATTATTTTGCAAGTTTGCTCAGTACTATTGATGAATGAAATTACCATTTTTTTTGTGTGCAATTTGGTGGAGTTATCTATTTTCTTAAATATTTGCATTTAAGGATATTTATTCATGTCTTATCTTAGCATAAGAAGTGCAATTCTTACATTGGTATCATTTCCCATATGGTATTGAGTGAATATTTTATTTTTGATGATTAATTAATCTTTGTGCTAATATTTCCTATTCACTGTTGAAGCACCTGATACTTGGAATTTTCTGATAGTAGGTTTACCTTTTCTTCTTTTTGGTTAAAATCATATATGATGTTTTATTTTCTTTTTTCATTCAATTCATTGCAAATCTTCTAAGGGAGCTGTAACTCAAAAAAAATTAGAGAATATTAATCTTGTTGTGAGATAAATATTTAGAGTTGTTGGCTAATTTCTTGCACCTTGTAGGCATCTAATTGTTAATTCTCATAAGTGTAAAATATGTTAACCAGAATATTTTTGGAAACTCTAATGAGGATTCAAATTATTAAGTTGGTCACCTTATTCAGGAATATCTCAAAAGTTAATTAATCAACCCTAGATTTTCACAGATTTACTAGAGGGGAAAGAAGTAGGGGGAATTTTGACCCTATTTTTGAAACATTACAAATAAATAATTTCTCTTATAATATTCCCTCTAGATGAAGGGCTAGGAGTAGACCAGCTTCACCTACTAGAATTCCTATTAACCATTCTATTGCTCAAAAACTTGATCTACATGGAACTATTTTACTAGTTGCAATCAACTTTGCCCTCACTATGCTTAATCCACAACCTATCCCTTGGGGTGTTGATATTGGTCCTTTGCAGTTAGGAAATAATTTGCATGATTTGCCTAAGGTTTCTCATAAAAAATTTCCTAAGTTTAGTGGGGATGGTAAAATTTCACCAGAAGAACACATTCATTCCTTTTTTGTTGCATGTGGCTTTCTTGCATTGCTAGAGGAAGATGTTGTTGTCAAGTTTTTTGTGGAATCCTTAACCGACACAACAATGTAATAGTCTTACCAATTACCACATGGATGCATCACGAATTGGGCTACTATGTGTAACAAGTTTGAGGCTATCTTCAAAAGCATAGATGATGATTTAACACTACTAGCACAAGTTACTCATTTGAAAAAGGAGGTGAATGAGCCCATGAGGGACTTTGTAGCCAAATTTAGCATAATGAAAATCCGGATTATGGTTGACAAAAGTCGCTCTAAAGAAATGCAATTTTTTTTTTTTTATCAATCCACAACACCTAGATATTGGTCTTCTTTTGAAGATGCAGCCACTAAATAATCTTGAAGCTACACATGCACTAGCCATAGAATTGGAAGATGATTTTATTTTAGTTGGAAAATGGAAAAAGGAGTTGCATAATAGTAAGACACTTCTTGCCACTTCTTCTGATCCTATGATTCAAATATTATCTAATTACATAATTTCTCTCAAGAGGAAGATGCCGAAAAGTAACCATCTTTATCAAGATATACCTAGGAAAGCTAATTTTCAACCAAGGAATAAAGCACTACCCTTGATCCCAACTCAATAAAGGTTGGCGATTGAAGCTCCTCCTCCTAATAACAAGAAGAATATGTGTGTCTTCCATCTCATAGCTAATCATGATGGTGTAGATTGTCCTGAGATGAATAGGTTTATATAATTGACCACTACTAAAGAAGTCATAGAAGAGGTTACATAGGAAGGCACATCATATAATCAATATGGTGACTTTGTGAATGGATACTTATAATATGAACCCAATGATGATAGAGGAGGAGATGTGTGCATCACTTTGGATGATGCTAAATGTGTTGTTATCACTCGAAGTCAACAACATTCCAACCAAAAAGCTATTCCTAATTATCCTAAAGTTCTATTCACAAAGGCTAGTGCAATCTCAAAAGGTGAAAATGTTTCATATAGTGTAGTCAATGCTTCCTCAAAAAATCCTACTATGTCATCCTCTGAAAGTCAATCTAGGGCTTTTGATATCATAGAGTTTTGTAAATCTACCAAGATTCAAGTGTCTTAAGTTGAATATTGGAAAATGAATCTAAAAGAACTTGATAAGTTGATTGAATATGTTAGGCCATGGCATTCTGAATTACATGCAAGCTTAGATGAAGCAATAGATAAGCCTCAAGACCCAACTACTAATGTCATATCATGTAGTGAAACATCCTCTTCATCAGCCATTGATGTGAAACCATACCATTTCTATGTCTCTTTATTCGTTAATGGATTTAGGGTTAATAACTACATCATTGATTTAGATGCCTCTGATAATGTTATGCTTGCACAAATTGCTAAGGCTTTGGGATTAGACATGGCCAAAAAGTTTGGAAAATTCTATTGGGTGGATTCCAAGTAGGTTCACTTGCTAGGATAGATTAAAGATTCTCAAGTTGCACCTATTGTGTACCCAAACAACTGACTCAAGCTCACCATACTAGTTGTGAATATACCTGCTAGTTATGGTATGCTTTTGAGCAAAATTTTTTGTAAAGACTTGGGTGGAGAAATACATATGGATTGGTCATATTCCACCATACCTATCGGTAAAGAGAAGGTATGTCTAGAACCTAAGTCAAAATCTAAGATAACAGTACTCAAGTTTGAAGACCCTAAGGCACAAATATTGTATGAGAAGAATGAGTTTTGGAATTATATACTTTTCTCTAGTGAAGAAAATTGAAACTCTTCATGTGCCTCAAATTTAGAATCTAAGCTCTAGACAATGGAGTTTGACGAAAGTTGTTCCCATGCTAGTTCAAGAGTGAGTGTTGTTCTCATTTCCCCTTTTGCATATAAGTTGGAATTTAACAATACTAATAATACCACTGAATATTAAGCTCTTTTATTGGGTTAATTGAGGCTAAGGGAATGGGAATTAAGATGCTCAAGGTTTTGAGGGATACTGAATTGGTTGTTAAGAAAGTTTGAAATTTCTTCACTATTAAGAATGAAAGATTGAAGCATTACCAAAACTGAGTCTGGGACACTATCAATAAACTCAATGCCTTCTCAGTTGAATCCATCTCTAGAGAACTTAACACAAAAGTTGAATCATTAGAATTTTCTACCTCTTTGCTCATTCCACATCTAAAATTCAAAGAAAAATACTATAGAATTTAGTTATTCTATCAACCCAACATTCCTGATAATGTCAATCATTGGCATGTTTATGAAAATGATAAACAAATCTAGAGTTTTACAGAAAATGTTAGGGCCTTTGCTCAAATATTCTTTGAAGGGAGTGACAATCAATGTAAATATTTTTTCCCAGATAATGTAGCAGATCTCCAAGATAAGGTTATTCAATTAAAAGTGGATAAAATACCCAAAGGTTTGGTCTCTCTTGAAGATTTATTTGATCACCATGATCATTCCATCAAGAAGAAGATGAGTGATTTTGTTGGACACTCTAATGTATTTGAAGTAGTGAATACTAGGGATCCCGATTCTCCCAAAATGGTATATATTGGTAAATGTTGTTTCCCAAAAGAAAAAGAAAAACTAATAGCTTTTCTAACCAAGTATAAGGAGTTCTTTGCCTGGTGCTATAATGATTTGAAGAATTTTATGAATGAGAAATTTTAGAATCATATACCACTCAAGGAAGGAAAAGCCACCTTTAGGCAGAAGCAAAGGAATTATAATCCCATGGTAACTAATGCCATCTTCAAGGAAATTGACAAAATTTTAAAGGAAATAATTGTATATCCTATACATCGCTCAACTTGGTAGCTAATATTGTGCTAGTGTACAAAAAAGTGGGGAGATTTGAATATGTGTTGATTTTAGGAATCTCA
This sequence comes from Sequoia sempervirens, assembly GCA_007258455.2. Classification (NCBI taxonomy): domain Eukaryota; kingdom Viridiplantae; phylum Streptophyta; class Pinopsida; order Cupressales; family Cupressaceae; genus Sequoia; species Sequoia sempervirens. The sequence continues at coordinate 90,755,917 of VDFB02168118.1, forward strand.
ATTAGACATCACTACAAGATCATTATCATTTACCTAACATGGACCATATTTTACAAACAATTGTTGGCTCAGAGATGATGTCTATGCTAGATGGATTTTCAGGTTACAATCAGATCATTGTATCAGGAGAGGATCAACATAAAACAACGTTTACCACACCTTGGGGAACTTTTACTTATAATCAAATGTCATTTGGACTTATTAATGTAGGAGCCACACTTCAACGTGCAATGGATCTATCTTTTGGTGACCTCTAGAACAAAATTATTGTCATCTACCTTGATGACTTGATAGTGTTTTCTAAGAAAAGGACTGATCATTTACATGATCTGGAATGGGTCTTACAAAGGTGTGTAGAACATGGCATCTCTTTGAATCCCAAAAATCCTATTTTTGATGTCACTAAAGGAAAAAACTTGTTCCACATTATGTCTCAAGAAGGCATCAAAATAGATCTAGATCGAGTTAAAGCTATCTTGCACTTAAATCTTCTTTTAAGCTGAACTTGTGTAAAATATTTTTTTGGTTAGGTGAATTTCTTGAGAAAATTCATTCCAAATTTTTCTAAGATTACTAAACACATTTTAGATATGATGAAGGAGAAACCAAGTTTTAAATGGAATGAATTTGGGAAGCAAGCTTTTGAAAAAATTAAGGAAGCAATTGCCCGAGATCCTATCCTGGTCAGTCCAGACTTCAAAAATAATTTTATTATTTATTGCTATGCTTAAGAGCATACCACATCTATTGTACTATTTTAGGAGAATGAGGATAAAATTTAGGCACCTATTGCTTTCATGAGCAAACCATTAAAGAAACATGAGCTTAATTACTCTCCCATCGAAAAGCATGCATTTGTAGTGGTCATAGCAGTTAAAAAATTTCATTTCTATATTCTTCACTCACACTCAGTAGTTTATGTGCTAGACCCAACTGTCAAAAGCATACTAATCCAATAGGAGAGGCAACTGGATAGCTAAGGTACAAGAGTATGATGTAGACTTAAATCCCACTAAGTTAGTAAGAGGAAGAGGACTTTACAAGTTGATGGCAGAGAATTTGAAAGAAAAAGGAGAAAGTGGAGATTTACCATTGGTATTAACTATTAACCTAAAAGATGAGTGGTTCTCCAATATTGCTTATTTCCTTGCTTATGGGCAATGTCCAAATCATCTCTCCAACAAATAGAAAAGGAATTTGAAGCTAAAGGCAGCTAAGTATGTCATCTAGAATGACTCCATGTACAAGAGAGGTATAGATGGGGCCTTCTTAAAATGTGTTGATAATGAGCCATTGCACATTGAAATGTGGTTTCTTAAATTAAGAATTATTCACAAATTTAAGAATTATTCTTAGATTTATTTGCCAATTGGCAAAGATTTTCCACTAAATTTTTCCCTAGAGGCCTATGGTGGTCACTTCTCTTCTACTATGACTACTTTCAATATCATAAGACATGGATATTATTGGCCAATGATGTTTAAAGATCCATATCACTAGATTTGTAAGTGTTAGAAATGCAAATTATTTGTAGGAAGGCCTCAATTAGTAGCCTTGCCACTCAAACATGTGGTTATTGATGGACCATTTAAATAAGGGGGTTTTAATTTTATTGGTCCAATCAGTCCACAATATAGCAAAGGTCATACCCATATTATCACAACTAAAGATTACTTCACCAAATGGGTGGAAGCATTTCCAATCAAAAGAACTACTTCTAAGGTAGTCTATGATTTTATCAAAGAGAACATTTTGGTTGGGTATGGAATTCTACACAAACTACTTGTTGATAATGCCACCAATTTTTCATCCAGTGAGTTCTCACTTTTTTGTTATGATTACAAAATATTTACTTCTCATTCAGCTGATTATTACCCATAAGGGAATAGTTAGGCATAATCGAGTAACAAAAATCTGATAAACATTATCAAGAAGTTAGTTAGTGAAAATTAGAAAGACTACAAAAAAAGGTTATATGAAGCCCTGTGGGTAGATTGGATAACTCTAAAATGAGTTATTGGAATTACCCCCTTTGATTTGGTGTATGGAGTGGAAGGTGCACTCCCTCTTTTGTTAGAATTGCTAGTTCAAAAATTGGAATCTGCTATAGAAGAAGTTGAATTTAGTGACACTTTAGAAAAAAGGATTATGTACTTAACTAAACTATAGGAACAACAAAAAGAGATGGTAGACAAGATAAACATACATTAGAAGAGGGTCAAGAATATTTTTTATAGGAAGTCTTGGCCTAGAAAATTCATGCTTGGATATGTAGTTTTGTTGTGGGATAAATGTAGAGAACCTAAAGCTGCTTATAAGAAGTTTGATTCACTATGGATCGGCCCCTTCAAAATCATTCAAGAACTTGAACCTAATACTTTCTAGCTTGCATACCTTGATGGGACCCCCTTACCCATTCCCTATAATGGGAAAGATCTAAAGCTATATCAATTGTGATGGCCTTATGGACTCCCTTTCTTTGTATATAGTTAGTTTAGGGTTTTCTTTTAGATTTTGTTTTCCTTTGGTTTGTTTCCTTGCTGCTAGAGAGTGCATTTTACCTTGACCGACTCTATTTCCCAATTAATAAGACACTGAACCACTTCCGTTTAATCTAGGTTCATTGCTTCATCCTTATCAGTCTTTGTGCCCAATCAGAGCTAGTGTTACCATTGTATTGTTTCCAATCTCATTAAGTCTTCCACTAATTTATAAATATTTCATCTAAATGTGGGAAAAATTTCATGTCACAATGTGAACTAAAGTGGGGTTTTTCATAGTTTATTGAACATTTCACTTTACCGCCTGAGACCCTTTTATTTCCTTTAAATGTTATATTGGACAGTGTTTTATATTATTAGTTGAACCTTGTCCTCAATGTGATAGTCATTAGTTTGGGTGGTCTTTTCTCATATTGTTCAAACCTCTTTTATAACTTCCCATAGACGTTTTTTTTCTAATTTTCGAAAGATAGTTCTATAAGGAATGTTGATGGTGATAGCTACCACATGTCATAATGCAAATTAATACATTAATTCCCATCTTCCCCCATTTTTTCTGTGTAGTTTTGGTTAATAAAATAAAGGGATGAGAAAGCATTCCTATTTCTGAAATTTTTGAGGAAGAGTTGGAGGAGATGCACAGTTTGAATTACAGGGATCACCATTAGAGGTATTTTCAATTTATCCATAGCAACCTATTTTCTGAATTCTTTTGCATTGAAGAAGTATATACTATCAAAGTTATAACTAGACATGACAAGGGTTAAATATGTGTCTGGGTTAACCTACGAGGGGCTTGAGATTAGTGACACTTGTCTAGGGCCTGTAAACCTAGATGAATTAAGGAAAAAAATTAACCAACCCAATCCTCCGCCCATCATTGAGAGAGTAATGGGTAGTGGATTGATTGAGGCTATCACATTTTGAATAGTAGTGCAATGTCCTAAATTAGTATTGGAATGCATTAGACATTACAACTCACAGATAGGGGAGGTTAGAACAGAGGACAATAGGCTCATTCTAAAAATTCAAAGGTATATATTTGTGTCATGTTTAAGGACTCCAAAAAGGGAAGAATATTCACCAATGGACATGACCAACTACCAGATTGAGTTCACTACCAAGAAAGGGGTTTATAGGAATTCAATATAAAAGAATTGGTTAGTCAACCCCAAGAAAGGAAAATTCCAATTTCCTCGCATTCTACATAGGAACCATTGGATAAATGAAGTAGCTAACATATTTGTGTTGTTTCATAGGGTTAGGGGTAGCAAAAATGTTCACAGTTTTGAAGAATGGATGTATTTTTTTGTCCAAATCATATTGAGTTGAGAACAATTTCTGGATTGGGCTATAAGATAATAAGTGATCGTATACATGATTTTATGTCACTCTTCATTCTAAATAGATTTTACTTCATTTCATCCTATTTAATATATGCCCTTGCAAGCACTCGAACCTGGACTTGATTAAGGCCAAGTGATTTACCACCAAGGAAAGTATCGATTTATGACTACTTTGATAAGCTTTAACTTCATAAAAGCTTCTTGCAGTTCAAGAGAATTGCTAACACTTTTACCATGAGAATGGTTAGGGAAATGCAGGGGTTTCCAACAATGAGATTGTCTCTAGAGGCCATATGGTTTGTTGATTTCTATGGTTTCCATTTCATTCAATTTCAGAGGTTTTCTTATATAAGAGTGGGTGGATATGCAGGCTTTCCTATGAAATTTCCCAAGTAACCTGAAGATAAATAGGTAATTATTGAGGTCAACAAGTAATTAGCTAATGTTAATAGATTATGCCAAGGTAGAAAGAGACTTATAGTCAACTTTCAATTTTGATTCAGTGCATATAGTTGCCAATCTATGTCTAATGCTTTGAGTATTGAGGCATAATTGGTTGGGTAAAATATTCCCTCATATGATGAGTGTATTGCTTTTGAACAAAAGGATTATCTTAAAAAAAAACTGAAATTAGGTCCTTCTTTCAACCATCAATCCAACCTTGAGGATTATTGGGCTGACTATTTTGATGTATATGAGGTAAGGAGGAGAAGCTGGATTAGATTTATAGTGGAGAAATTTTTTATTTATGATTTGAAGTAGGATTTGCGAGATGTTATTGAAGATTGGTTTGACATGGTTGACCCATTATACACTAAAATCATAGAGATTCGACCCATCCCTACCATGGACTGAAACTTTAAAGAAAAAGAAACTGAGGCTAGAATTGCTGATTTTTTGAATAGAACTAGGGATTGGGTAACTAAGAAGAAAACTAAGCAATCTCACCCTTGTACTAGATCAAAGGAATCACAATTTGTTGAAGGTACTTCCCAAACCTCTGCCAATAGGAAATCAACTAGTAATTTCCCTCAGTATTCATCAACAGATGCCCAAGGAAGTAGTGATGGGGATCCACCAAATAGGAATGTGTACTAAAAAACCTGTGGGGATGACATTTTTAATTTAACTATCTTGGAAAGGAGAATGAAGGAGAAGAACAAGAGGAAGAGTTAGAAAGTTTGAATGTTACTTCTCCATCTTAGGATAAATCACCTGTTAAAGAGATAAACTGCTCCTAGGAGCCAGGAATAACTGCACCAGTAGGAGATACTCCTCCAGTTCCTTGGACACTGTTTGGCTCTCGAGGCTTCAAGACAACTAAGGTAACAACAACCCTAGAATGGCTAGAATATTCACTCTCCAAAAAAAAGGAAAGCCATACAATAAAGCTTGCCTAAGCAAGACATGGTAAGTTAGCTATTGTAGAGAACCTTGAATCCTAAACCTAAGAAGCTAAAAACCATCACTAGGCTTATAGATGACATTGAATCAGGGAAACTCCAACTAGAAACTGCATACCCATTTGTGTAGAAAGATGCCTCACAATCAACAACGAGTGACTTTGAAGTGAATAGGGTCGACCTCAGTCCTCTTACCAGAGATGGAGATGTTCATATTTTCTAGGTATTAGTAGCCAGGATGGTTGACAGACTGAAGAAAGATAAAGAAATCAAAGATGAGTTGAAAGCTCAGGATTTAAAATTGACTACTTGTTTAAAATACATTTTTGAGGTCATCCCATAACCTATTTCTCAAATAGATGCTTCTATTGAATCTCTCACTGTGGTTGGAAAGGAAGCCCTATCTAAAATCAAAAGTAGTCAAAGTTTAAGTCAGGTTGTAGATGATAGGAACAAATACCATATCAAGAAAGGAAGCCTTGTTATTTCTAAATCATTTAAACATTTTCAAGAAGAAAATACTTTGAAATCAAGGTTATGAGATGATATCATTTCCATTGAGAAGGAAGAGAAATTGTGGGTTAATTATCAAACTAAATTCAAATTCTTAATGAGCTCAAATATGGAAAAGCTAGTCATAGATCAAATCATACCTAATGCTTCAAACAATCACTACCTATCATGGGCTAAAGGAGTAGAATAGAAATTGCAAGTTGCTAAACAAAGGGGTATGTGCAGGATCATGGTGGGCCAAAAAGTGGCAATATGATGGGTATGTGGCTGACGACTTTATTTTTACCCAAAATTGATGAAATAAAAAGGGTTTTTAAAGGAGATTCTCATCTTTCCACCAGTATAAATTATTCTTTACTTTGAATTTAATAAGTAATTATTATTCATTTTCTATTCAAATTACAACTAAAGTCCTGATTGATAGACTGATTGAAAAACTTCTATAACTTTCAAATGGTATCATGTTTTTTGAATCTAAAACATGAGTCACATTCTATGATTCATATACTATAGGATTAAAAAGCGAAAAAATTAATTTCATGTAGTTTTGGCCAAGTTAAGGTGGTCAGACATACATGTTTTTATATTTTTTAAAATTTGTAACAAAAAATTCATAATTAAATATTTACTTGGAAAAAAATTACAAAAAAATATGCATCACATCGAGACATGAGTCCTCTACGTATATCTAAAATCTTATAAAAAAATATTATCATTTTATTGTGGTTGCGTGGTCAGACAGACACCTACATCTAAGTTTGTCCCTGAAATTTAAGAACTACTGCATTGAAATTTCAAATTTTTACCAAATAGATTTCCTTTTTCTTAGAACAAACCTAGTAGTTTAGAAACTACATTCAATTTTCTATAGATTCTATTCTTACATATTTTTGAAATAATATAGATAACTTATTCAAATTTTTACGTCACGTTGCCTAACTCTGATTTTTCTATTTTTTTTGCCACTTAAGGGCCTATTTTTTCCATGATGATCTTGCACATACCCAAAGCTTTCAAAAAATTAAAGAGGTCATCAATGAATGTGATTCCATTTTAGATGAAGAATTGAACACCTTGATAGCTCTTGGTCTGTTGCAAGATAAAAATGGGATTAAATATAATGTAGATGCTAGAAGCTTAACTGTTGATTTCTAGAAAATGGTTAAAGAAGCTCTTGACATACCCACTCCTAATGTGGAACACTTACAAAAAATAAGTGAATTATACTTGGTATCATCTTAGGCAATGGATCATTTGAAAATTTGTGAGCAGTGCATGGAAACGGCTAAAGATATCCATTTGACATGGAAGGTGAGAATGAAAAATGTAGCTATTCATCAACACAAAGACCTGATGCATATCCTAAAAACTTTCCAATCATGGTGGAAGAGACCTTTGGTGATCCAATAAACTAGAAATGAAACAATACCATTGTAGTGGCATGGCTCTTCTTTATTTTGTTGGCATGTCTTTTGATTAATGGGCTATGGACATGAAGAGGCGAAAATCATTCGCATATTTAAAATTGTATCTATTTTCATATGATCTCTTTAGACATTATTCTGCAAGTTTGCTCAGTACTATTGATGAATGGAATTACCATTTTTTTGTGTGCAATTTGGTGGAGCTATCTATTTTCTTAAATCATTGTGTTTAAGGATATTCGTGCATGTCTTCTGTTTGATGAAGAAGTGCAATTCTTACATTTGTTTCATTTCTCATATGGTATTCAATGAATATTTTATTTTTGATGATTAATTAGTCTTTGGCTAATATTTCCTATTCGTTGCTCAAGCACTTGATACTTGGAATTTTTTGATATTAGGTTTACCCTTTATGCTTTCTAGTTAAAAGCATATATGATGTTTTATTTTCCTTGTTCTTTCAATTCATTGCAAATCTTATTAGGGAGTTGTACCTCAAAAAAATTTAGAGAATATTAATCTTTTTTTGAGATAAATATTCAGAGCTATTGGCTAATTTCTTTCACCTTGTAGGCGTCTAATTGTTCATTCTCAAAAGTGTAAAATCTGTTAACCAACAATAGTCAAGTAAGAAGTAAGATTTAGTCTCACTATCTACTACAGAGGAAGAATATATTGCAGCAACATCACGTTCTACACATGTGTTGTGGATGAAGCAAAAATTGAAGGATATTAGAGTATCATATGATTCAAACCTATTTTTTACTTGTGTGACAATACAAGTAAAATCAATGTCTTAAAGGACCTAGTAATGCATTCAAGAACAAGAAATATATCAACCTGGTATCATTTTCTAAGAGAGAAAGTTGCAAAAAATGACTTGTAAGATTGGACTATGTGCCTATGAAGGATCAAGTTGCAAATATTTTCACAAAGGCTCTTCCAAAAGATAGTTTTGAGTATCTTTGACAGAATTTAGGGGTTATTTCCCCTCCTTTCAACTAGATGCATAAGATTATACATTATTCTAGTGGAGCAATCAAGATTCAATCTTTTTTCTAGACTAATGGAGGCTACCTCTTAGGGGGTGTAGGTAGTGGTTTTATTGGTTGGTGCAGTTAGGTGGATCATGTCTTGTGCACCTAAGGGGGAGAGTGTAGTTAGTAAGAGTAGTGAAGAGAGTATTTTCTTGTAGGTGTTTCCCATTATAGTGTTGTCAAAAGGGGAGATAAAAAATTGGTGTTGTATGTAGATGTCAAAAGAGGAGAACAAAAAATAAAAATCCTATATAGGTGATGTGTTAGAGATATTGGTGTCATCCCTTTCCATTGATCTCAAAGGGGGAGAGTATTTTCTTAAAAAAAAAAGGAATAGAGGGAGAGAGATGGTTGAAAACCCATAGTGCAAAATTATGTTTAGGAAAGGGGGAGAATGATAATAGGATGAGTGAGAGATGTCCCAGCCAATGGGAGTACTACTTGTTGTAGAATTGTTGTTGGTATGCTTTTATTGTTGATGGTTTTTCATAGTGGTGTTGCCATCAAAGACAAAGTGGGAGATTGTTGGAAGTTTGGAGTCATTGGAATATTATTAGTGTTGTCATTGGTTTCAATATAATTTTGGAAGATTATTGTTTTTTTTCATTGTTGTCAACCCCTAGTATAGTTGTAGAGATTGTTGGAAGGTTGATTTTGTTGGGGAGATTGTTGGTGTTGACAATTTCAACCCCTTGTATGTAGAGATAGATGTAATTGTTGGAGATTATTACACTATTATGTGGTACATTAATTAGTGTTATCATTGCTATATGTTTTGAGTAAGTATTGCAACTATATTTGGTTCACTTGGTTTCATAGTGATTTTGAGATAATATGAATAAAAGATTATACAATGCATCTAAGTGATATTATGTGTTTTCTTCCACATTTCATCATTGTTGAAGATATGTTTATGTGGTTTGGACATGATGATCAAAGGTGTTCAGAGGTTCTATATCTAGATTTTCAAGTTCTAGATCATATAGAAGTGGAAGATGTGTTTGACATCATGTTTGTTTGTGAGGAAGGTTGTCTATGACAAATGGGATTTCTCCAGATTTCTTCACATTGAAGTTTATTGTTTTGTAGATATAGGAGCATTTATATATTATTTGTATCTACTTTTCTTTAGAGTGGTTCATGTTGGTTTGCTCTGCAAGTGTAGTTCTTGTGTTGGAGTTTAGTTGTAGTGCATCCTATTACACAAGATGAAGGTATTCTTTGTTTAAGTTGGTTGTGGTACCATTGCAGAGTAGTTTATTGTTGTTGGATTACTCCAAGGTGTTTTGTAGTATTCCTATGTGGTTTGCATATTGTTGTTGAATCTTGAGAAGTGTGTATGTGGTTTCTTATAGTGTTAGTTTGGGTTTTTCCAACCTAGCATGCTAGCACTATTTGTGGAGGTACCTAGTGCATCATGAATGTGTTGTGTAGTGTGGTGATATACATTTAGGTCCTAGTTAACCTATTGTGTGGTCTGCCTTAACTATTTTCCATCATAGAGGTGTTTCTTTTGACCTATTTTGGTGTTACTCATTTGAGGTGTATATGTTTCATCAAGAGGATGACCTAATTGATATTTTTTAGGTCACAAATGTTATAAATGTGAGGTGAAGCTTGTGTGGGGTGAGTGGAAAGTGTGATGTGAATATGATGAAGTGTGGTGATCTAATTGTGAGCTTAAATACTTATGACTTCCATATGTAGTGAGTAGAAGGTATCTACATTTCATTATACTTGAAGTTGCTCGAGGAAATGAGTGAAAGGTTTCATATCGCATAAAGTTGCAGTGGTGGATCTTCATTTTGCTCTAAGATAGATTTATCATTGTAGCACTCTTCTTCTATCTTTCTTTTTTCTAGATAATGAGTCCTTTATGCAGTGAGCCCTTGGAAATTATCCTTTCCTCTCTTTCTCAATAGTGAGCCCTTGATAATGATCCTAATTATATTCAGTGATGCAATTCATATATATGTGAGCTAATCCTCACTGAGGTTTTTAACTTCTTGGTTTTTCCATGTAAATCTAGTGTTCTTATCTTTTTGTTGTGTTTGCATTTTGTTAATACATGTTAAGGGTTTGAACTATAATAATGAATTGAATATTAATGAGTGTTTGATTTTTTAATGTAAAATTGACTTGCCCCCCTCTCAATTATGATGTGCATCTAATATTATTCACCCTTCTATCACATACCTTTCATTCATTATACTTACACTTTTTAGCTCTACTCTTGAAACACACAATGTATTTGAACATTTAAAACATATACATGACATTACATTAACACTCTTTTGTGCCAGCCAATGATCTACACAAACTTGGACAACATGCCCAATGGACCTAAATTCAAATTACATAAAACTTGTAATATAGTGGTCCAAAAAAAAAATTCTTACCGCCAAAAGAACTTGACACCATGCACCACCACAAGAACCTTAAGAAAGTCCTATCCTCACTCCATACACAAGATTTTAATTTTAGATGCTTTGAGTCATTACCACAAATAACTCAAAATTTGAATAGCTTGATAGACCTTTTGACACTTCAAAAATCCTTGCAAACTAATCCATGCCACCAAAAAACTCAAGAAACATATAAAACTCTTGAAGGAACAATTTTCTTCCAAATCACAAAGCTATACAACATTTTTTAAAATAATGCCAACCATATTAATAAATATCTCTACCCAAAAGATAACCTTCTAGACCACCACAACCATATTGATTGCATACCTAACATGGTATAATAAATACATTAGCTATATAAAGGTAGTCACAACACAACTGATTTGATACAAGATATGATAGATTAGATAGTCTACACACTAACAAACAACATGCTTTTGAAACATTAAGTCAAATGACAATTTTAGTACATCTATAATCTTCAACATGAAATTCCTCTATATATGATATCCTTGACACCCTTTCATAAATAATCCTTTTGACATTAGTTTGACATCAATGACAATCTATGTTCAACAAATTATTCTATACTACATTGTTATGGGGTGAATAGTATTCAAGTAGTGATATCACACCTAGAATGAAAAATTTTAAGGTTCGAATTGGTGGTAGGTACTATTAACAATGTAAATTCTAAAGATAACTAACCCATCTAGTCAACCCTCATTTAGTAACCAATTTAATTAAAAACTAACAATGTGTCTTGTATGACCTAGAGGACTAGGGTCAATCTTCTCACATAGGGCTTGTAAGATGGAATTTTCACTCCCATTAGCACTCACTTCCATCATCTCACTCTCAAGAATTATGCCAATAATTATGATGCATGATCAACATCATTCAATTTGATTGGTTTAGTTAATGTGTGCATGCATGATCAGTAATGAATTATGTTTACAAATTACTATTTAAAAAAAGTTGTAGGTTGTGTTATTTCCCTATGTGTGTGTAGCATAGAAAAATGTATCTTTGGACATTTTCATGATCATTTGGGTCTTTCTTATGGTTGTTGGCCTAGGTTTTCCTAGATTTAATGTTGTAATGTGGTCAACACATTAACATTAGGTCTTGGACCCTTGTGAATCAATAAGAAATTTATGATTCCTTGTAAAAGTGTTGTGAAGTGTTGTAACACATTTTCACACTTTTCTAGGACATTTTTAATATATTTCACTTAGATAACCTCTTTTTATTACTTACCAAGTCTTATTTCAAAGTTTTGTAAAGTGTTGTAACAAAATTTCACACTTCCCTAGGCTTGTCATCAATAAATTTACCCTTTCTTATGCTTAATTGGCCCCTTTATACACTTGCATGCCCTAATTAAATGTATTTTTTAGAATAATCCTATTAAACATCATTTAATGGACTTTAATTCCTGACACCCACTTAAATTTCCTAAGTGGTACCAAGTCACCCATAGGGGTGACTTTTTCCCACTTACCTCAAAAATCAAAATTATTTCAAAATTTTGATGTGATATTATTTTCTAAGCCTTGAGATTAGCCTATGATGTGGTATTTTTGGAAATTTCATATAATCACGTATAAATATAGGTTTTTCCTCTCATTTTTCATCTCTTTAATCCCATTCATTCACTTTATCATTCAATCAATTATCAAGCATTCACTCTAGGAATTCTTAAGCATACATCCATTGGAGCATCTACTTGCATATCTTCAAATTTCTACCTCAAGGGTTTGGTGAGTTTTAGCATTGCATGTTGTTCATTCATCATTATCTTTTCATTTCATTTCAATTTCAGGGGCTTAATTACCAAACTGGGGTTTGACCACGGGAAACCCATATTCACTAACCTTAAACACTTTTTTCACTCTTTGTATGTGTTTTGTAGGTCTTCTGTGCATATTTGTCAAAGAGAGGTGTGAAAAGGTGTCAGCAATTCATCAAATTCTTTCAAAGTCAACAGAACCCTAAAAGAAGCTTGGAGATCACCTACAGGTCAGATTCTATAGATTCAGATCCAGAAACCTATCAAGAGTTGAAGTGCAAATTGGGAGCTACATATTGCATCTTTGAATTTCCTAAAATCTAGAGGTGGACTAAGTCACCATTAGTGGAAAATTAGTCCCACTGCTTGGCCTAAAAAGTGTTTTCTGCAATTCTGGATACCCTTTTGGCTGAAACTTGTTCTAGCAAAATTTTCTCGAAATAGGACTGAGTCACCAAGCTTGGTGTAAGTGTCCCAATGGGCTTCAATAGTGAATTCTACAAGATTCTAGATCCCCTCTCCATCACTTTCCAGCTTATAGGTGCACCTCTTTAGTTTCATTAAGTTATGTTATAGTTTACTTATGTTTTTAGTTGACTTTGTATATCACATTGTGTTTTCAAGCAAAGTGCATTTCCTTAGTTTTGCATCCATAAGAAATCTCTTTTATCCATTATTTGCATCTAGATCATTCTATTTACACATATTTCAATCATATTTTCATTAGTCTTAAATGAACCACCAAGGGTTTTGGGATACCTTTCTCCTTTTAGGTGCAAAACCATAAAAGTGTAAGAGAGTCCCCTATCCTAAAAATCTATGGTTCATTTTGGTGAACCTGAGTTTCGAACATTTTCTTTCTGATTTCAATTGCATTTACACCCTAGGAATAGCTTGCATTAGCATTGCATTACATTTTTCATTATTCAATTTGCATGCTAGGATTTTTAAATTTGCATTAGTGAAAAGCTCATTTAGCTTGCATTTTTGCATTAATTTCATTAAAAATCAGCAAAATTCTTCATATTCATATTACATCTACATTTGAAATCTAAAAAGCATAAAAATTAGTTTAAAAATTATGAAAATTTTCAAAAAATCACTCTTTGGACTCATTCGCCACCTTGGGCAACTTAGTCGAGTTGCACATTCCACATTGCATTTTCTATCATTTCCAATTCATTCTCTACATTTCTATTTTTTGTGGTTACATTTCTATTGCTATTTATAGATTTGTTGTTTCATTCAATTTATTGCACTTCATTTTCTTTCATTCATCTGCATCATGGATTTGTCTTTTAATATGCTTTGGATGTCATTAAAATCCTTAGTTGACATGTCAAGTTGTGCCTTTGGAATTGATCCTAACGACATTGAACTTCCTCATGCTCCTTCAACTCCTCATGAATGTCCTCCTCATGATGTTGAAATCATTGGAGAAGATGATGACAACATGAATAAGTTCCTTAATGAATACCTTGACAACCTCAAAGCTAATACATCCTTTTATCCATCCATGAAACAAACAAAGAACCTAGTTCTTCTAAACAAACAATCCCTCAACCATTATATGATAATAAAGTAACAAATACTCAAATAAACTATGAAGAAACCTATGGAAAAGGTTTTAACATCTTGAGAAAACAAGGATGTGACACAACAACTAAAAATGATATTCATCTACTCTTAGAGTAAAATCCAAAAGATGAACATACAATGGGATTAGGTTATCAAGACTTCCCTCATAACAACAAACCTCATAGAGAATATTTGAGGCTTCATGATGATGGTACAATGATTATTGATTCCCCTGCCAATCTAAATATCCTACTTCCCCAAGAGCAACCCTTGAATAATAATAATGAAAAGGATGAAAGAATAATTTTGGGTCCTCCAATTCGAGAAAAGGGTGAATTTGGCAAATGCAAGAGATCTTACAAGTTACAAAACTAAAGTTTCCTCTTCGTCCACCACTTGAATCTGAAAGGAAATTACAAATAATTTTAAACAAAGGACTCATACTATTACGGTCCCCTATGAATAGGTTGGAAATATATCCTAAAGATGCCAACTTTTCACATTGTGTATATCATTGTATTCTTGGACATCATAATGATGAGTGTCATCAATTGAAAGAAGTATTGAGCAAGTATCATTTCAATGGTGATAATTGTTATCCCTTGAACCCATAAAACATTATCCAACTCCTTGTCATGTCATGGTTGTATAACATTTCTCTTCTCACTATCACATGACCTTTCCCATCACCTACCTCAACTCATTCTTGCATTACACCTAGTGGGGGAAAGAAGTTGCTAGCCTTGTCCTAGTAATGTATTTGTCATTGTCTCTTAGCCACATTATTCACCTTCCACATATACCAACTGATATTGGGAGGTGGATGACTTGCTTGAAGGTTGACTCTCATTTTCCTTACCAGCCTTTTTCCTTTCCTTTTTCTTTCTTTTGTGTGCTTGCATATGTGTAATGTGATCCCCTATAATGTTCTACTTGATGTGCTCTCTCTTTTTGACATTCCTCTATTTGTACCTTCATTCTTCTCTATGTCATACATTGCTTTTTCCCTTTTCCTTTGTCTTCTTGTGCTTTCCTTTTGGGGATGATGCAAGGCATCAAGACATTCATGTCTCTTTCATGTCGAATCAAAAGGATTTTCTTTTTCTTTTCCTTTTCTTTTTCCTTTTCTTGTGTTTTCCTTTAGGGGATGACAAGGCATTTTGAGATTCATGTCTCCTTCATGTTGAACAAAAATCTTTTCCTTTTTCTTTTTCCATTTCCTTTTTCATTTGGCTTGTGTTCTCCTTTTTGGGATGATGCAAAGAATTGAGAAACCCTATGTATCTTCCATGTTGACCCAAAAGGTTCTTTATTTTTCTTTGTTTTTGTTTTGTTTGTGTCATTCTTCCAATTCTATGTATTTGGGGGATGATGATAGTTCTGAGCTCTCTAAACAACATTGCAACAAAGAACATACTGACGCCAAATCCATAGGTCCCTTATGTGTTTGGTTTTTCCATTTTGGGGCAATCCCCTCTCCTTTTTTTTTCTCTTACATGACGCAACCTTACATGGAAACCTATGACTTGGCATAAGGGATTTCCAAGTTGGATCTCATGTCTTCTTTCTTCTATTTTGAATTTTTCATTTGCTACTTCAAAGTAATTACTCACAATACGGTGTGTAGTGATTCCTTTAAAGTTGGGGAATACATTGGCATTATTCATTTTCATTTTTTATTTTCTTGGTTCTCTGTACAACCTTGTTACTTCATACGATGTATTTTGTCACTCTATGGATGATATTGGATGTGATTTCCTTCATGAGCATGATCTATCTTAGCATATTAAATTCCTCTTAGTGGCTTGATGTGATGTACTGCATCTGCTAAGTTGTGACTCTTCTATCCTTTGATCAGTCATCTCTTGGAGACAATAGACATAATGTTCCCTAAGTTAAAGACCTCACATGAACTAAGAAAGAATCCTTGGAACATTCTTTGTATGTTTCATTTTGTATTTGTTATATGGCCACCTTGTGTAACACAACTTTCATTCCTATGGTGCCATCGCATTTTTTGATGATCTATAAGAATACAAAGTTTTACTTATCTCATGAAGCTCAAAAAGTCATTTTCTTTGTGGTTCCTTATTAAATTTATCAGGAGGGATAACTTTGGTATGGTGGAGCAGGAATCCCATTTCGAGGCATGACTGTCCCCATAGCCACCTATGTGTGTGTGATTGCATACTGTCCATTAGTGTATATCTATCACATTTTAGGCCTTCTCACCCAATAGATAGCCATGAGTTTCATCACCTTAGAGTGAGTATGCATTTTCTGAACAAACAACTTAGATCTAATCCACAATGGGATGGATAAACAATTGAAGCTTGATTCAACTTTATTTTTCCTTTTCCTTCTCCCCCTTTCATTCATTACATCATTTTCACATGTGTTCCTTTGTTCTTATGTTTGGTTTTCCATGGGATCTTGGTCCTTTAGACTTCATCATCCCTCTTGATTGTTTTTGTCTCATCTTCCCAACATGGGTGCATTTGGATCCCTCTTGATGTGCATGTTTGGCTAGATTAGTATGAGTTTGAAGCAAGTTCATCCTCTCACTAAATGGGGGCTAAATGTAGCATAAAAAAATGTATCTTTGGAAATTTTCATGCTCATTTCGGTCTTTCTAATGGATGTTGGCCTATTTTTTCCTATATTTAATGTTGTAATGTGGCCAACACATTCACATTAGGTCTTGGACCCTTGTGAATCATTAAGAACATTATGATGCCATGTAAAAGTTTTGTGAAGTGTTGTAATACATTTTCACACTTTTCTAAGACCTTTTTAATATATTTCACTTAAATAACCTCTTTCTTATCACTTACCAAGCCTTATTTCAAAGTGTTGTAAAGTGTTGTAACAAACTTTCATGCTTTCCTCGGCTTGTCATTAATAAATTGACCCTTTCTTATGCTAAATTTTCCCCTTCATACTCTTAAAGACCCTACTTAAGTGTATTTTTTAGAATATTTTTGTTAAACATTATTTAATGCAATTTAATTCCCAACACCCACTTAAATTTCCTAAGTGGGACCAGGTCACCAATAGGGGTGACTTAGTCCCACTTGGGTAAAAAATCAAAATTATTTCAAAATTCTAGTGGGATATTATTTTCTAAGCCTTGAGGTTGGCCTATGATGTGGTACTTTTGGGAAATTTTGTATAATCATGTATAAATATAGGGTTTTCCTCTCATTTTTCATCTCCTTAATCCCATTCATTCACTTAATCATTCAAGAAATTATCAATCATTCACTCTAGGAATTCTCAAGCATACATCCATTGGAGCATCTACTTGCATATCTTCAAATTTCTACCTCAAGGGTTTGGTGAGTTGTAGCATTCCATGTTGTTCATTCATCATTATCTTTTCATTTCACCTCATTTTTAAGGGTTTAATTACCAAATTGGGGTTTGACCAAGGAAAACCCCTATTTAATAACCCTTAACACTTTTTCCCTTGGGTGTAGATTTTTCAAAGAGAAAGGTGTGAAAAGGTGTCAATAATTCATCATAGTCTTTCAAACTCAAAAAAACCATAAAAGAAGTTTGGAGATCATGTACAGGTCATATTCTGCAAATTCAGATCTAGAAACCTATTAGGAGTTGAAGTGTAGATTGGGAGCTACAAATTGCATCTTTGAATTTCCTAAAATCTGGAGGTGGACTAAGTTGCCATTAGGGGAAAATTAGTCCCATTGCCAGGTTTGAAAAGTGTTTTCTGCAATTCTGGATACCCTTTTGGCTAAAACTTGTTCTAGTAGAATTTCCCCAAAACAAGACTAAGTCACCTAGCTTGGCGTAAGTGACCCAGTGGGCTTCAACGGTGAATTATATAGGATTATAGAGCCCCTCTCCATCACTTTCTAGCTTACAGGTGTACCTCTTCAGTTTCATTAAGTTTTGTTATAGTTTATTGACATTTTTAGTTCATTTTGTATATCACATTATGTTTTCAAACAAAGTCCATTTCATTAGTTTTGCATCCATAATCAATCTCTTTTATCCATTTTTAGCATCTATGGCATTCTATTAAGACATATTTCAATCACATTTGCATTAGTCTTGAGTGAAACACCAAGGTTTTTGGGATAGCTTTCTCCTTTTAGGTAGAAAACCCTAAAAGTGTAGGAGAGTCGTATCCTAGAAAATCTACGGTTTAGTATGAATTAAGGGTATGAAATATGTATTGAAAATAGTGGACCATGATATTTATCTAGAGAAAAAAATGAAATACAACATGCTACCTTTGAGATTGCTCAAAATACCAATATATATTTTTATTTAATAAAAATAAAATATTCCCAACATCTAAATAATATAAATAGGTATGTTTAGTTTTGTTGACCTCGTGATTGTTATAATCATTATATTTAATAAACACATCATTTGATCAAATATTTTATCTGTATGTTGTTTGACATAAGTTTTATTTTTTGTATTGCATAAACATGTGTACTCATACATATATGCATACATATTATCACATATACACATATAAACACAAGTTTTTATATTTGTGTTTATGCGTATACACATAAATAAACATAAAAATGCATACATTCATATACATATATACACATAAATTTGTATAAAAATGTATGTATGCATATATACATATAAATATACACATAAAAATAGATATATATATATATATATATATATATATATATTTAGATTCAAGTATATGCACATCCCTCACACACATAAAATCACACAATCATATTTACAGACATACAATTATCTTCACATAAGTATACACATATAAACAACCATGTATCTTAATATGCACACATAAAAATAGAAAAATCCATATATATCAACACATTTTTTTTATCTTTTTACCTTAATCCTGAAAAGGATTAAAAAATACATAAAATATTAAAATAAAAATATGGTTATTACCTTAATGGGGTCCAAAATGACCTCCATTGAAATCAATAGTATTTTTTCCTCTTACATGTAGTTTATTTACATCTATGAAAGGTGGATAATTGTCGTTGCTTATGGTTTAGGACTTAGAACAACAATCTTCTTCACTCTAATTCAAGGAAATCCCTAGAGATCCTAGTATTAGGTATGCAAAGGTGAAAGATATTTTGCAATAGAGTTGTTGTAGGGTCTAATTATTAAATAAAGAGGGATTCACCACCAAGCTAGGGCTTGGAAAGACTAATGAAATGGAATATCTAATGCTAAAACCTAGTGCAATGTAAAACTTCACTAAATGACCTAAAAATTCATGTAAATAAGAATAGAGATCTAAGAAGCTAGAAGTGCACACTTGGAAACCTGAAGAAACTTGAATGAAGTCCTGACATGCTAAAAACATTGAATTTAATGTTGACTCAGACTCATACACTAGTCTAGGAGATTTAATACCAAATTAGGGTTTCTAGGCATGAACATTAATCTGGTAGAGATATGATTGAAACTCCTAAAATCTAAAAATTTCCTTATACAAGGAATCATATGCCAAAAGTGGTCTATCAATCTGGTTAAGGTTTTCTATAAATTCAAAGTCTAGTTATGCTCTTCAATGTCTACTTTGTCCTTTCCACCTAATTTCCAAAACTTAAACTCTAATTTGCAACCTATAGATGTCTCTCAATGAAATCCAATGCGAGGTGACAACTTTGAAAACTTTGAACACTTGAAAATTTTCTCCAAACTTTCTCTTCAATATGTCTTCAACCTAGATCTACAAATCACACACTAAAGAGAGGGAAAAAATGTTATTTTATTAATGGAAAGGGGTTTTCCTTGGTCAAATCCCGTTTTGGTAATCAAACCTTGAAATGAAATAAGATGAAGGACTGATGAATGAACAAAATGTAATGTTGTAACTCACCAAACCTTAGCAATAAAGTTCTACAAACATGTATGAAATTGCTCCAATGGATGTAGGTATTGACTCTTGCTTGAATGTGATAAATCTTGAATTGAATGCTAGCTTGAATCATGAAACACTGCATCACAATTGTTAGCTCGAGAAAAAACATGATGTATGATGACTTTGACATGATGCTTGATACTTAAACTATGCTCCAAAACACTTGATAATCAGCCCTTGAATGCTCTTGTGAACTCAAATTTTCTATAAGGATTCCCATTCAACTTTCTAGGTGTAAAATGAGTGAAATAAACTTGTATTTATACTTATTTATGCCAAATATCTTATGTAGGAGGATAAAATCCCACCAAGAATTTAAATTAATTTTTATTTTGCGACACACAAGAGTCATACATCAGAAGTGGCATATAAGTCCCATTAGGCATTAACTATGGGGCACATTTTCAAAATTTCTTAAAATGATGCAAAATCTAGATCAAGGCCCTAAAACCTAGGTGGGACCCATAAGCCCTAGTTGGGTCATTATGTTCTTGCTGCAATGTCAGAGAACTCAAAATTGTCATCATTCCCCCAAATACTAATAGAACTAGAGGAATGACACAAAGAGAGCAAATAAAAAGGAAAACCTTTTGATTCAACATGGAAGAGACATGAATGTCTCAATGCCTCATATCATCCCCAAAAGGAAAAAAAAAGACAAAGATAAACAAAAAAGCTTTTGGGTCAACATGGTAGAGACATGAGTTTCTTGACACCTTGCATCATCCCAAAAGGAAAACATGAGACAAGATAAAAGTAAAATTTAAAATATTTATCATAGAGAAGAATGTAGTTAGAAATAGGGGAATGTCACAAAGAGAGAGAGAACATCAAACAAAATGTCATGGGGGATCACATTAAGCACATGCAATCACATGAAAGAAAAAGAAATAAAGAAAGATACTAGTAAGGCACATGCAATTCAACCTATTAGTAGGTTGTCCACATG
The DNA here is from genome assembly GCA_007258455.2 of Sequoia sempervirens. Lineage (NCBI taxonomy): Eukaryota > Viridiplantae > Streptophyta > Pinopsida > Cupressales > Cupressaceae > Sequoia > Sequoia sempervirens. The sequence goes on from VDFB02168118.1 coordinate 90,776,770, forward strand.
CCAATCATGTTCATCATAAAGAGAAGGAAAACAACTAGCTAAAGGGACAACAACAAATGCACTACTAGCACAAGGCTATCTAAATATTTCCCCCTCTGTGTTCAAGAAAAGAGTGAGCCGAGATAGGTGGTGGGAATGAGCTCCTTGTATTTTCAAATGTTTTATAATAAGTATATAACATGTAATAGTGAGAATAGGAATACCGTACAACTATTACATGAAAAGGAGTGGAAGTGTCCCGCTTTTAGGGGACTATTTCTAAGATATCTAACTTTAATTTTTTTTTTTTTAAGGCATGACACTCATTATTGCTATGTCTAATAGTTCTACGGTATTGACAATGTGATGTGTTTTTATTTTTGGGATTTGGTTTTTGATCTTCTCTTATGGGAGGTAGTGTAATCAGTCCTCGATGTTAAAGTATTTGTAAATTCCTTTCAATATCAATTGGTGGGTAAGGGAATTTTAGTTTCTTTAGTTTGTAAGGTCTTTTGCACTTGTTAGATTCACCAACTTATCTAGTTGAATGGGGAATATTTTGGCCTAAGACAATCCTATCATGTTTATCATCATTAGGATGCATCGGTTGTTCTTTAGGAAGACCTAAAGAAGGAAATTCATATTGGGAAGAGGGTCTTGTTATCCTAACCCTTTAGTATCATCAATTGGTATTTTCTCTAAGAGTTGATGAATTTCATGTTCACTTGCTATATGACATCCTTGTTTACTTAAGGTCATGAATCCCTTTCCATATGTATCTTCTAGATTGATGGGGGAGTTGGTTACTTTGTTAACATAGGGGTAAGTGCAAGAATTTGGGTCAATGAAGAGGGGAAGTTTCGACCAAAACAAAAAAAAATTGCATGAAATGTGTTCCCATTTTTAAAAAATGCATATGTATTATGTATTGGGTACTTGAGCATAAATCTAAACATGTATGCATTCAGATTCAGGTATGAAAACCTAAAATGTGTACATGTTATGAAACACGTACGTGTTCATAACACGCATGCATTTTGAAATGCATACACATTTCTTAAAGCTATTTTTTTTTTTAAATAATTGACTGTGTTTTCATTTTAACTATCAATTTGAGTCATGCCAGAGAAGAAGCAAGATCGCATAAACATTTCAAAGGGCTTGCTTGAAGCAAATTTTCACTACCACCTCCTCCCATTGACACAACCGACCTCAACAACCTCCAGGTTGGTTGAATTCTACCATTTTTTTCCTTTATATCTTCCATTTTTGTTTTGTAATTGTTATTTATTTTTTGTTTGTTTAGTTTGTTTTAATTCGATATTTTATAGTTTTTAAATTGCATTTAAAAAACCAAAAAAATCAATGAAACAAAGAACGTTAAATTGTAAATCAAAAACCATAAAAAACTAAACCTAAATTGGACATATTTAACTTAGAAATCAAAACCCTAAACCCTAGGTTCCAAAAAACATATGTCCCTAAAAACTAATTTACCAAGGTTAATCCTTGGACCTTAACCCTAAAACATAAACCTAAAACCCTATTTATCCTAAAACCTAAACCTAAAGCCCTAATATTTTCACCTTTTAGATAGTGAAACTTGAACTTGTACAATCAATACTTTCAATGTAACCATTTGTGTTGATAAATGAGGAGATGTTTCTAAACTATTTCAATGAATCATAACATAAATTTATGAAATTGATCTAATTAGGATAGATCATGTTGCTATGTTACACCATTTCCACAATCAACTATAGATTAAACATTCATATTTTTTAGTATGGTTACAAGTTTCAATCTCATTAGGATTGGTCATGTTGCTCTTGCTCATTGAGTAATTTCAATTTGGAAATTTCCCTCCTTGCTTTATTTTTTGTCCTCCTTGTCATTGGTTCTTAACTTTCACTTCACATAATTTTAGAAGTATCACTCCTTGGAGGTTTCTTACATATTTGATTTCACATAGATATGTTTTCATGTCATCAAATCTCTAAAGAATTATATAGTAAAGATCTAATTTCTTCCATATTTTTATGATAAATTATGCACACCAATTCACATGTATAAATATTATTTCATTGTACAATTAAAATTTTTACTAAAGTCTTTCTACTTAAAGAAGTCTTTTTCAAAATGTGAATAGAGCTCAAGCTCATATTTGTTTATTTTGTACATTGCAATTACCACTAGCATATATCTATGTGTCCCTTTGAATGTCTTCTATTAATTTTATTCTTATCTCTAATGTGTATGCTCCCAACTTAAAAAGGTCCAAGAAAAAGCTTTGGGATGACCTCAAGAGTCTTAGATTGAGCTTTGTGGAGATCTCCTAGCTTGTTATGGAGGACTTTAATACTCCTCTATATGATAATGAGAAATTGGGTGGATCTCAAGATAATCCTGATAGTAGGTTTGATTTAAAGATGTTCATTGATGATAATGCTTTTGTTGATGTTAATCTTTATGGGGCCAACTTTACTTGGTCCAATTGGTAGGTTGGGATGGACAATATTCAAGTAAGATTAGACTGGGCCCTAACTTTGGCTTCCTAGTTTGTGGAATTTGATTGTTCTTTATCCTCCATTATGAGGTGTGGGTTGGGTCACTTCCCCATCTCTTTTGTGGCTAATAGGCTTGGGCATAGGAAGATATTTCCATTCGGGTTTGAAGCTTTTTGGTTAAGAGACCCCCAACTTATGAGTTGTATTAGGAATTGGTGGAAAGTTAACATTGATGGTTGTGTGATATTCATAGTTACCAAGAAGCTAAGTTTTGTTAAGAGGAATCTTAGGAAGTGGAATAAAGAGTTGTTTAGCCACATATTTGACTTGAAAAGCTCTATTATTAAGAAATTGGATGAGATCAAACATATCATCCAATTAGAGGGCCTTTAGGAGGATCTTCAATTGTTGGAGGATAGACTTCTTACACAATTGCATGATATTGTTACCAAAGAGGAAGAATTTTGGATGAAAAAGTCTCGGGCTATATGGTTGAAGTATGGAGATCGTAACTCTAAGTTTTTCCATCTCATGGCTCTTAGGCATAAGATAGATAGTCATATTTCCTCCAATAGATTTGATGGCTTGCTTTTGGAAGATGAGGAGGAAATTGAAAGAGTCACAACTAGGTTTTTTGATAAGCTCTTGAAGGATGATCTGGTCTAGGATCAAAGGAGTGTGGATGCTTTTCTAGAAGTTATACCTAGGATGGTGACATAAAATTTGAATAAGGAGTTGGTTTCTATTCCTTTGGCCTCAAAAGTGAAGGAGGTGGTTTTTTATTTTGAAGGAAATAAGGCCCCTAGCCCTGATAGGTTTCCTTTTCTATTCTTCTAGTCATGTTGGGAAAATGTCTTTGAAGATGTTATTAATGCTACTAAGGATATTTTTGGATCAAGAAGTTTCCTTAAAGAACTTAATGCACCTTTCATTGTTTTGATTCCTAAATCTTCAAATGTGAAGTCATTTGGTGAGTATAGCCCAATCAACCTATGCAATTCCTTTTATAAAATTCTCTCGAAAGTGTTGGCTAGTAGATTGCAAAAATGCTTGCCAATTCTAATTTCTAAACACCAAAGTAGATTTGTTAAGGGTCATCAGATCCTTGATTCTATTGTCATGGTTCATGATCTTACTCATTCCATTAATTTTTCTAAAAATCCTAGTTTCTTTCTAAAGCTAGACCTTCTCAAAGCTTATGATAGAGTGAGCTGGAGGTTCCTTTTGAATGTTTTGCAGTCATTTGGGTTATGCAAGAAGTTCCTCCAATTGGTCAAGTAGCTTATCTCTTCTCCTTTTTTTGTTGTCTTGGTGAATGGTTCTCCTTCTCCTTTCTTTAGAATTTCATGTGGTCTAAGGCAAGGTGACCCCATTTCACTGCTTCTTTTCACCCTGATGGTGGAGGCTTTGGGTCGTAATATTCAAAAGGCTCTTCAGAAAGGGGTTTTGATGGGTCTTTCTCCATCCTCTAGAGGTAACCCAATTACTCACCTTTGTTGCATGGCATAATTTTAGCAAGCTTATCCTACAGAACTTTAGGAGTATTAAGGAAGAAAATTTGACTCTTAGGAAGATTTTTCCTTTGACCAAAAGCCTTATCATAATCTACCAATAGCCAATTAATAGCTTTAACCTCCTTAACAGTGGAGGAACCCATCATAATGGTATCATCAATGAATTGTTGGTGAGTAATTAGTTTACATCTAGAGGATGGAGAAAGACCTATCAGAACCCCTTCCTGAAGAGCCTTTTAAATATTACAGCCCAAATCCTCCACCATTAGGATGAAAAGAAGTGGTGAGATGGGGTCATGCTACCTCAGACCACATGAACTTCTCAAGAAAGGAGAAGGAGAACCATTCACCAAGAAAAAAAATGAGGGAGAAGAGATAAGCTACTCGACCAATTGGAGGAACTTCTTGTAGAACCCAAACCACTCTAAAATATTCAAAAGGAACCTCCAACTCACTTTATCATAGGCTAGAATTCTGTTGTTCAACAAAGGTGAGTTCCTCTTGCTAGAAGATTTTTGTGGTTAGTGGTGGAGTCTAAAGATATGATTCCTCTTGTGGCCTAGGAATTGGTTTGGAGATCGGAGAAGTGGGGAGGTTTGGGTCTCAGAAATCTTAAATCTTTTAATAAGGATCTTTTGTTGAAGAATGTTTGGAGGCTTCTAAATGGTGATTGTTAAAATAAATATTTGAACAAGCTCCCTTCAGGTTTCTTTTTGTATTATGTGTGCACCAGTCTGTGCATTGCCAAGTTTATTCAGCTTTCCATCAAGTTTTTCATCTACCACTTCGCGTACATACTCTTCTTGGCTTTGGGTAGCAGATTTCTTTACGGGTCTTGAGGAGCTGCATTGGGCGTCCACGTGTCACACTAGCAGGAGGTTTTTATTTCTTATTTCCTTAAGACTCTTTAGGTTGCGGAGTGCTTCCGTGGAGCCGTCATTTCTAAAAAAGTGTCAAAGGGTCCTACATCATGCTACATGGTGGCAGATCACAGGTTTTTCATGCAGGAATGAAATAAACAACCACGGGCAGCGAAAGGCTACCACACATCGTTGACGATGAGCTAATTGAACTTTCCCTCTGCCGCGATAAGGATATCTGCCCATTGGACAAGTGTTGCATCTTCGCAATCTCTCTGCAGCGATGGGAGAAAGTTTCATGTGGGCAGCGAAAGGCTACCATGTGCCTTGCGACTGATCTATGGAGTGAGCAACGGGCTGGCTAAAGGAGATAACGCTATTGTGTATTGCTCATCATGGTCATTTATAGCGGTGGATGACACTTGTCGCCTCGAGCCTTGCTGGGACCTCTGCCATCATTACAAGGGATGCACTTGCACCTAGGATGACCAGATGCTGTGTTCTAGCTCGATGCCATTGTAATGGCCTTGGGAATCTTCTGATTCAGGCATCATTGTAGGGGATTGCAAAATATTTTCTGTTACAGTTCTCCAAGACAGTGGGAGGTTTCTTTTCCTGCTACATATACTCTCTCTGTCGATGAGAGATGGTCCAAGATTTTTGAGAAAAACACGTTGGTTTTAGCAAAAGATACCAAGCCTCTTTTACTGTTTTTATTTGCAAGAAACTGTAAAACTGTGCCAATTGTTTGGCCTTTTTGTTTTTCATGCTTTGATTAAACTGTAAACTGTGCTCTATACTGTCTTAAGCATTTCATTTCAAAGACTTCTATATATGTTGAATACAAGCTTGCTTACCTAAATCATGTCTAATGACTCTTCTTAGTAGCGAGGATGTATGTAATATTATTTTATGTCAATAAATGAATTGTCTATGCTATAATTTTAAATCTCTAACATTTTGGAACGCAACGACACGATTCAGGCCCTTAAATCTATGATTTATCGTGCCCATCAGTAATTTTGGCGCATTGCCTTAGATTAGACTTTGCTTCATTATATCTGCTTCCTTTTCCCTTTCCAAAACCCATTATAGAAGAATCCGACTTCTCTAAAAATCCGAAGGTCACTTAGTTTAGCGCAAAAGGTCCCCTTTAAACTGAGTTTCCCATAAGACACTATTACTTTGTCAAATTTTGGTGTCAACAATTTGTTCTTTTTCTGACACACCCGGTGGGACCTGAACTTAACAAAATAGCTTTCTAGATGGGTGTATGAGCCATCGGCCTGTAACTAGATCCGAGACTGCAAATAACCCAGGTTTACTAGTACCTCTACTAGGGACAGTCCAGGCTGCAAATCAGCTGGTAACCATTCCATTTCCACCAACTTTTCCTCTCACCATGTTGCCAGCACCAAATAGAAACTACATAGCATGGGATGCTGAAAGTCCCCTGGTAGCCCCGATAGTGCCCGCTATTTGGGGCGCTATCCCGGTTTTGGCCCTGAAAGATATTCCCAAATTTTTCAGAGACAATGCAAAAAATGCTAGCAGAACATTTGCAGGATGTAGCGGATGTTTGTATGGTACATGGTATTACAGCATAGAATGTAGCCCTAAGGCTCGTCACCTCGTCCTTCAAAGGCAAGGCTCTGGATTGGTACTGAATGCTAACTCCTAATTCAATTCACACCTAGGATGAGCTCGAAGATCCATTTTATGAAAGGTTCTCAAATGACAGAGATAATTCTTCATTATATTATCAGTTATCCATCATGAAACGAGCCCCCCAGGAGGCTCTAATAGATTTCAATGCCTGATTTCACTCAAATTGGTAGAGGATCCCCGTGACTATCCACCCAACTCCAAAGTTGGCATTCATATTTTATCTAAAGTCCATTAATCCCGACATTTCTGCGATGATCAAGTCTTTGGGAGGTGCCACTCTACCAAATGCTTATGGTACCACTGTCAAAGCCGAGAATCATTTGATAGATTGTAGAAAATTGCCTCCTCAATCTATTATCCTGATATTTCCTAAAATATCAACCTCTGCACAAGAGGCCCCATCGACCAGTGCACCAGCAACTGCCTAGCCAATGTACTCGTATGCGGCCGCTCCTGAAAACTTGGCTTCTACATTAGATTCTTCCAAAGATGAAATAAGCGGCCTCAAGGAGATGTTGTGAACCATGCCAAATGACATAACAACTCTCAAGCGGAGCCAGGCAACACCCACGGGACCCGCATATCAAAACTATCAAGGTGGGTAGTCTACTTATCAGCAAAATTAGTATCAGGGTGCGCCTCGCACTAATCATCCAACTTCGACTACAAATCAAATAGTGCCAGTGCCTTCTCCATTAATGAGCACATCTTCAAGCTCAAGTAGGGAATTAACTGCAGGACAAAACAATCTTATTGATGACATCAATTCATGGTGCTTCCCCTGCAATGATGCACATATGCCCTGAAATTGTCCACGTGGCAACTTACAACAAAAGGTGGCAGAGCAACGCAATCAAGGTACTACAGCAAAAAATGGAGGATACACATATGCCTCGCCAATGGAGAGTGCGGTCCTTACCGTTCAAATGCAAGGAATGTCTTTAGAGCAAGAGTCCGATATTGCCCCTAATCATGCGCTCTTCTCCTAAATGGAAGATGAGGAAACGACGTTTGCTAATGACGCATTCATATCCAAATCACCGCAGGTGCAATCTGACTATAACACACACTTAAAGAGGAGATTCATAGGTGAGCTTGTTGTTTCACACCTGGACAATCCGCAATGCAAAGGCATGTCCGATCAAATTCCCGGTGCTCAGACCGTCCCTTCATCTTCTCAACCATGGAAGGAGATTATTATAGCAAGAACCAAAGAGAAAAATTCACCGAGTTTTCCACCTTTTAATGTGGTAGAGAAATTGAAGAAATCATCTGCTAACGTCTTTATGGCACATCCTAGCTATCCCAGAACAAAAGACGCTATTACAAAGGGCACTTCAAGAGGAGGTCAACCCGATATTAACAGAGCCTTCGGCTACTGCAGAGGTCGGTTGCCACATACAGCCACCAAAGGTGCTTGCAAACGATACAAAGGAATCCCTTGCCAATGACAGAGGTAGGTTGAAACCTCAACCCTTCTTCTTGACTCTCATTGTAGGGGAAAAGCTATTACACAACACTATGATTGATTTTGGCGCTAGTACGATGGTTATGCCTAAATAGATAGCTGAAGCTTTGGGCCTCACATATGAACCTATGAAAATACGGGTGATGCAACTTGATGGAAATAGAGTTGAAACCGTAGGTGTCATTAAAGCACTTCTGTTAACTCTATTCGCTTGCCCAAGTATCACAGTTCTGCAGGACATAGTGATCATAGATGTTCCTCCTATGTTTGGTCTCTGTCTATCCTGAGAATTTACTTCAAGGGTGGGTAGATATTTGTCTTTAGATTGGTCACATCTGATACTTAGGACCAAGCATGGTGCAAAAATGAAGATAGAATCAGAGGCCCTACATTCTAAACATGTAGCGGATGAGGCCCTGATCAATTGTGAAGTAGCGCATACTTCTATCACTAAGTAGGAAATGTATAGTGTTGAATTGCTAGAGGAAGAGAAGGTGAGTGGAGATCGGAATGATAAAGAAGACGCTCATTTGAGTGAGGACATAAGCAATGAACCTTTCAAGAATTTTCATGCTATAGGATTGGGCACATATGTAATTTATGACGAAGACCAGGTACTTCTGAAGTTCGCCAAAGAATCTGACAGTAACTAAGAAAATGAGCTATGGACATTGTATTTTGACAAAGCAAAAAGCAAAGTAGGTGCTGGAGTAGGGATATGTCTAATATCCCCACAGGATGAAAAGTTGTTGAGGTCTTTCCGCTTTCAATTCACCTGTTCAAACAATGAGGCTAAATATGAAGGGTTAGTCTAAGGCCTAAGCCTTGCGGAACGAATGGGCATCAAGCAATTTATTGTGTTCGAAGATTTCGAACTGGTAGTTAACCAGGTCTGAGGAATTTCTGTAGCAAAAAATGTCCGCATGAGATCCTATCGGCACCAAGTATGGGACCTGATTGAGAGTTTTGAAGCTTTCAACATTTAGACCGTTCCCCAAAGAAAAAATAGCGAGGTAGGCTGTATGGCTGTGATTGGCACTCAGTTTGATCCTTTCTCTGATTTGCTTTGGAATGAATATTCAGTACAGGTATTAATCTGACCAGCGGTCCCCGACAATGATCAGAGTTGGCAAGTCTTTGAGAGTGATGAACACATCACTTCATTTATCTAGCACTCAGGGGAATTTGTTGATGAGCTTCAACCAAAGATAGCCGAGGCTTATGAAGGACAAATTATGCAGTTGAAATCAAATAAACTTCCAAAAGGGTTGGTTACTCTTGAAAACTTTTTTGATTGTAATGACACCCAAAATGATAAGCGGAAGTTAGTGGTGGAAAAAAGTGATTATGAAGAACTTCTGATCTCCGATGGTAAGAATCTCTGAGTCGGAAAAGATGTCCCACATCATGATAAAGAGAGGCTCATCAGTTTCTGCGAAAAGTATGGAATAGTGGCTTGGTCCTACGATGAACTGGAGGGTTACGATCCTAGTATCATTCAGCACACTATTGAGCTAACAGAAGGTGTGAAACCAGTCCAACAGAAACAGAGGCTAGTCAACCCTAAAGTTGAGGCCCTAATGGCGCAAGAGCTAACCAAGCTCATTGAGTCACGCATTATCTTCCCAATCAAGCATAGTACTTGGGTATCGAATCTGGTACCAATCCGAAAGAAAAATGGTGATATCCACTTATGTGTGGACTTTCGAGACCTAAACAGAGCATCTCTGAAGGACCACTATTTGTTGCCCTCTATGGAGGAAATCCTACAAATTGTGGCAGGATCGGAAATGTTCTCTCTGTTGGATAGTTTCTCTGGCTATAACCAGATTTGTGTTAAAGAAGATCAGCACAAGACTACGTTCACCACAAAGTGGGGAACATTTGCATATGCTAAAATGCCTTTTGTTTATCTAATGCAGGGGCAACATTCCAGCGAGCGATGGACATCGCATTTGGCGAACTGATCAATAAGTTTATTCTAATCTATTTAGATGACCTTACTATGTTCTCTAAATCTAAAGATGATCATTTTGATTATTTGGAATTAGTTTTTCAAAAATGCCAGGAGTTTGGGGTTGCCCTGAATCCAAAGAAATGCGTATTCGAAGTACCGCAGGGTAAGCTATTGGGGGATGTTGTGTCTAAAGAAGGTGTTTCAATTGACCCTGAAAGAGTAAAGGATATCAAAGAACTTCCCCTTCCCGTAAATAAGAAAGGTGTCTAGTCTTTCTTGGGCAAAGTAAATTTCATCAGCAAATTTATTTTTGATTTCGCGGGGATGATTAGGCCAATCACCTTAATGCTGAAAAAGGATCAAGCTTTCAAGTGGACAACAGAAGCTCAGGAGGATTTTGAATGGGTCAAGGAAGCGATCTCCACAGCCCTGGGTTGCTGTCATAATAGTGGTTTACAATTCCTGAGAAGAATGAATTTTAGCTGAAATCACATATTTTTAGAAAATATAATGATTTAAGCCTTAAAAAGTTCCATTTTAAGGATTCCAATTGAAGAGGGTTTGATCAAATCACCTTAGATTAAACCCCCTTGGATAGAACATCGCTAGTTTTAAACCATACCTATAAATTGTCTCCTTTACACCTATCAAAATGCTGATAAAAAATCACTTTTGATTTAGATTTTGGGGGATCAAATGAATTCATTTAAAATTTATTTGAAATGATTATGGTATTCCTCAGAGCAAGCTATCCAATGAATATAATTTTAATATGTTTTGGTTTTGTTATGTATTTGTTTTTAAGTTTTATTAAACATAGGTTTTTAATCAAAATGAATTTCTTTGTTCTTCACATGTGGAAAAATAGAAAATTATCAAAATTTTTTTTTGAAAAATATGAGTGCACCAGATATTGAAGTTCTTGATCCAACAAAAAATTAAATTAAATTTTGACATATACAAAAAAGTTACGCTGCGTTATACGGTCGTCTTTGATTTGAATTGTAATTTGTTTGACTTTGAAACTTGATTAAAGAAAAAATATTCAATAAAAATATCTAACCAAGTGGAAGCACTAGATATCAGAGTTACAAATCTAAATTTGAAATAATTAGAATTTTATCCTTCATGGAAAAAAAGTTATGCGTTATACGGTGTGCGTCACTTTTTAAAAATGTTGTTTTCTGAAAAAAATCTGTTTTCATTGGAGATGGAAAAAGAAGTGCAATTTGATTCCAAAAATTTTGGAAAAAATATTTTTAGAATCTGCAAAAATTTTTTGATGAGACTCTAGTTTGTACCATCTTCAAATTCCTCACAGTTTAGCCGCTATAGGTGCCCGAATGTGAAGATTTAGTTAAAAATAATAATTTTAGTGTCTAGTTTGGCCAAAAATTGTAAACCACTATTATGGGATCACCCCCTGGTGCTGGTTAATCTGGATCAATGCAAGGATTTTATAATGTATGCTTTTAGTAGCAAGTCCAATATTGCTACTGTTCTAACCCAAAGGAATAGTGAAGGAAAGGGAGAACATCCAGTGGCGTTCTATTCCCAGACCCTAAAAGAATATGAGGGAAATTATAACTTTGTCGAAAGATAGGCCTTTGCAATAGTGAAGGGACTTAAAAAAATTTGCCATTTAATTTCCTGCAACAAAGTTCTGGTATATGTCGCACATTCAAGTGCGCATGAATACATCATGGAAGAAGAGATCACAGAAAAAAGGGCTAATTGGATCACCAAGATCCTTGAATACGACATCGAAGTCAGGCGTACTAAGACTATTAAAGGAAGAGGACTATGTGAGTATATGGCACAAAGCGAGGAGGTACCTACCGTGGAGGGGCAGCCAGAGCTTGTCCTAATAAATGAATCAGCATTGAATGGTAATTGGCTAACTGATAGAGTGAGGTTCATGTAAACTGGAAGGTATCCGCCAGGCCTCCCATCCCAAAAAAGAAGGTATTACCAGCTTCAGAATTATGGGTATACGCTGATAGGAGTCCTTTTCAAAATGAATTTCAATGGTGTTATTCTGCGATGCGTTACTTCAGAGGAGGCGTAGAGGATCCTCGATGCATTCCACAATAGCCACAAAGGTGGGAATTTCTCTGCCAAGACCACCACAATTAAAATCATGCGCACTGGCTATTACTGGCCTACACTTTTCAGCAACTCCCACTTGCTAGTAAGAGGTTGTAAAAAATGCAAGTTCTTCACTGACAGAAGGAAGAATTCAGCAATGCCCCTCAGACGTGTAGTGGCAGATGAACCGTTTGCGCAATGGGGCCTGGACTTCATCGAAATCATCAACCCAGTTTCTAGTGCCGGACATAAGTGGATTCTAACTGCTACAGATTACTTCACGAGGTGGACAAAAGCTATTCCCCTTAAAGGTGCAACAGAAATAGAGATTGTAGACTTCCTCAAAGAACTGGTGAGAAGGTTCGGTCCTCTGAAAATGATCATTTCGGACAATGCTAGAGAATTTATAGGTACAAAGGTATGTCACTTTGCATTAAAGAATGGCATATTCATTAAAACATCATCAAACTATTACCCACAGGGAAATGGTCTAGCAGAGTCAACGAACAAAAGTTTAGTCCAACTCCTTAAAAAGGTTGGCTCAGAGTACCAGAGGGAATGGCATAAGAATCTCCGAAAAGCGCTCTAGGAAAACCGCATAACTCCTAAGAATGTCCTTAAGACTTCGCCTTACGAATTGGTATACGGGAAAGAAGCACTATTACCCATCTCCATGGAGATTCTGGCAATACAATTGTTGAAATCTCTTGAGATAGAACAGAATGAAGCCATGGAGGTTCAGCTCACCGAACTACTGGAAGTGCAAGAAAAAAGGGAGAATTCCCTAATGGCAATGACAAATCGTCAACAGGTGGTCAAACGATGGTTTGATAAGAAGGCTTCTGACCAAGGTCTGAAAAGTGGAGACTTAGTGCTAAAATATGACAGCATGGCTGCAAAGCCAGGTCAGCACGGTAAGTTTGATAGCCTATGGGATGGACCCTTTAAAATCATTCGGTGCAAACAACACAACGCTTTTGAGCTATAGAATATGGAACAGGAACCATTAGGAATCCTGGTCAATGGGATTCATCTTAAGTTGTTCCATTAGGCATTAAACTCTATTTTGTACATATGTAAATAGCATTTTTATTTTCTTTCCCGTTTGTTTGGCCGGTTCTTTTTTTTAAAATTAGTTTGTATTTCTACAAAATTACTCATTATCATTGGCGAGTGAAACACCAGGGTTGATTTACACAAAATTCATTCATGAATGGAGAAATAGCATATAAAAATTGCAAGCCCTGAAAATTTTAAACACAGAAGCAAGAAAGAGCATGGGTTTTCCTTAAAATGAGACATATTTATATTTGTTCTTTGGTTACAAAATGGCTGGGGCGTCGTATTCCAAAATATACAAGCATATTGAAGTATATTATATATGATAGCCTTTTATCAGGCTTATATATAGCAAAGAGAGTTACATTTTGAGTAGCAGGCAAAGGGATTGTCTATCCGAAGGCATGACTGACAGCACTTGATGCATTCACTGCAACGTCCACTTCTTCCTCATCCATGGGCTCCTCAGTGGTACTGGCAGTATCATTTGGCACAACCGCCATTGGCAGTGGAAACACTAGGTTCCTGAAGTCAGTATACCAGTCTACATCGTAGAAAGGTATCATTTTGTAGCTCTGAAACAGGAACTATAGGGTCTGAGTAACCCTTTGCTGGTGCTGGTCATGGGTCTACAGGCGGAATTCGCTGAGAAATGGCAGCCAAACGACAACAACTTCTTCTTCAATATAGCAATGCAGGTTGCTAGCTGTTGGCAGACCTATCCCATAGGCAGCATGCGCAACGACCTCACCAAGACCATTTAGGTATTTCTTCAGGAAGATTTCTTTCACCAGCTTTAGGATCAGTGGCCGGGGAATGGAAATGTCCAGCATGGATGCTACAAAGTGGGAGCATATGTCGGTATTCACCCAATACTTATCCTCGTATTCTATGCAATCTTTTCCTAACACCCACTTAATGGCTATCAGAACTGGAGAATGATTGTTCTTTGTCATAATTTTCAGCCTCCTAGTTGAAATCTCCCCTAGAAATGTCGTCTGTGACTTATACAAGGTTAGATGAATTAGGGTATCCATTTCCCTGACACTGTCCCTAGACCTCTGTGCTAATGCTGAAATTGTTTACCACCTAACCTATGAAAAGACTGGCTTAAAACTTAGCTACTGGCCTATCACTTCTCAGAAGCTAAGTATAAATTGCTTACTACTTACTAGCCTATTTATAGAAAAATTTGCAAGACGCATGCTAATCCGCCTCTAAATAATGTGATGTTATGCTAGTTGCTATCTCGAAGGACGAGTCTGCGTTTGCTCACATTTTTGGGCCAGTTACATCTGTGATAGCACGGCTCAATGCGTGCTTAATTAAATGAAGTTGATTAATTAGTTTTAAAAAGGTGGCGCTTGTTGGTAGAGAGATGTATGGCTATATGCTATTGTGTCATCTCTCAAGCACGTCCCAGAGCCCAAGGCAATACTCATATCTTTTCAGACAGTGACCGTTTGCTTGGCGCAATCATTCCGGCCGGATATTAATTGCCAGCACATGCTAACACAGGGTTGGCAAGCCAATTGCCAACTCAATTTCCAAGGAGATCAGGGCATATCACATGATCACCCAAATGCAATAATAAAATTTGGCCACCTCAGAATAGCAATCAGTTCATCTTGCATGAGTTGTAAGATTAACAGTACATGCCGAATTAAATGAAAAAGGCTTGCTTTCGCCTACCACCCTTGTGAAAGCTCGCTATTATTGCATGAAAAGGCTTAATATTTCAAAGTCTTTTTACAAATTCCCAAGATAAGTGCAGAGTTATTTTTTATCTATTTATCTAGAGCTAAGCATAGTCACAGTTATCCAAGAACTTGCATGAGTCTTTAAGGAAGGAGAATGTCAAAAACTTCAGCTCAACCAATGCAGGAGGAAATTAGCTAGGAACTATTCATGGCTATTCATTCTTTAGTAGAGGTATATATTTATGAGGATGTGGTGTACACCACACCTGGTATATCTAGCAAGACAAGAAGACCCTACACGGAGGAGCTGGATAGACCCAAGAAATGGAGTAACCACAAAAAAGTTGAAGAAGAATGGGACAATATCTATGACCCAAGGCTCGCAAAAAACCCTAAGTCCCTCAGAGAGGAAACTTGTGGAAGGTTATCAGCATCAAGGGTAGACCAATCCATGACAAATAGAGTCTGGTATAGTGGTCTCCCACAATACATGGTCCCATTGGTGCACTATTGCCCAAAAGTGGTCGATGCTGCTATTCAACATTATAATCCTGATACCCATTACATTGAAGGCCACAACTTAGGAGTGCATATCAACCTAGAGGCCATCTGGCATATGTTATGTATCCCAGATCCAAGTAGGAGGAAGGAGAACATCGAGCCCTTTCTCCCAAGCAAGGGAGAGAAAATATGGAGGAAGATGAAAACCAGCTCAGAGTTCTTGTTAGAAGAGACTGGTAAGAAAGGTATTGCAGCCGCTAAAGTGCCAAGTATCCCTTTATCGTGTGGTGCATTCCACGATGATCTCCAAGATGCCATGTCCATGCTGGCATTTGTATGTGGCCGAGACTCTGATGAGAAGATAGAGGCTTTTCAGCTGGGACCGGTGATGCAATTTCGCAAGCAACACGAACTCTTTTGGTATGATTTTGCTGAGTTCATGGTTGAAGAAATGAAACAGCAAATTGAGAATTATCAAGAGGAAAGGAAGTTTAGATTTCTTTCCTACCTGGTCCACATGTTTTTGCATCAAAATCTGGATTTCTTCGCTCAATTTTTTTTGCTATCAATTTTTGATGAGAAAAATAAAAGAAAGCCGATGTCTACATGGACACCTTTCCTTTCCGCATCGTATGATTATTATGCATTTGCAGACTATTTCATAGCCCTGGTTTTGAATGATTTGATCAGAGAAGGTGATATTATCCAGCTCGATAAGGAGCAGACCGAGTTCATGCAGAGCTACACCCCTGCTTGTGACTAGTTCTTAGGCAAGGATTTTACTATCCTTCGAATGCGGGGTTTTACTGACAAACCATTTCCTGCTCCCAACTTGCGTTACCGATAGAGAGCTCACGTTGGAAATATTCCGGCAGGTTTGTGTCATTGATTTCACTTTCTGTAGTAGCGGAAAGGTTAAGAGGAAGGGATTCTTCACTTGTCCAAAGAATTTCAAGCCAGTAACTCTACGTAAAAAAAATTGCACCAGTTGTTAAAGGACAAGCTGGCACATCTAGGGTTGGTACTAGTAAACGATAAGTGGGAATACAACCATTTCAATGACTTACCAGAGCCACATATGAAAGTTACCCATGTTTCCCAACCATACTGGGAGAAGCGGCTTAATCCACGAATAGATAGAGATGATAATTTTGTTGAATTAGCACAAATCCCTACGTTGGACACTAGAGGCCCATGGCACAAGTTCTACTTTTTTGTGGTTGTGGCCAAGGATAATGTTCCCATGGAGCGCAACATGTACAACAAGTTGAAGAAGGATGAGGAATGGAGTGATGAAAAAATAAAGGATTTTTGGACATATCGCTAGGAAGTAGCACAGTTGGATACTCCTTACAATCAGGCAAAGGATGACCCAGAATTTGAAAGATGGTGGAATGAAGGCCACCCCAGCCCAAGCTCTAGTATTGATAGGAGCGAAGAGGGGGAGGAATCTGATGAGCATGAAGAGGAATCGACGACATCATCCTCCTTAGTGCAAAAGGGCAAGGTCTCTAGGCATGCCGCCTATGTGGCCATGAATGTGTATTTTAATATATCAAGAGGCTCGCATACACTCACTTGGGCCGCTAAACCAGCCAAACTAATGCCTCAGCAGAAGGATTCGGCCGCCGACGTTAGTGAGTGTCCGCCTGCTAAAAGAAAGCACACGGAAACTATTATCAGAGGGGTTTTGCAAGAACCCACCGGAGGAGAAGCACCCGCTGCTAGCCACATACCAGAGTTTACAGGGGAGTCATGAACGATTTTGGAACCACCATCGACCAGTCAATAGGTACATTTCGCTCCTTCTCTTGCATCTCATTCCTTCGTATCTGCCCCTACTCCACTAGCGACTCTTGCCATAAGTCTGAGCCCTCTACCTTTTGCTTTTGGTCCAACTTATCCGATTGGATTCACCTAGTTTTCGTAGGCCCACCCGCTTGTAATTACCCCTCCGAGTAAACTCACACCTATCGCTGCCACTCAGACTTTCCTTGTCTCACTTTCAGAAAATGTTCCCTTGTCGATGCCCATTCTTTTTCCGCTATGCTTAAAGATCCCCTTCCATTGCAACAAGCTGACACCCCGTTAGCAACTCCCCTTTCCTGGCTAATGAGCCTTACAGCTGATTCTCCAATTCATCCACCACCAATGCCTAGCCCTGCTGATCATCCTCAGACCAAAATATGGAATGTGCCACACTTATCTCCACAAACAGTCACTCTCCAGAAGAAGCAAATATGTGCACCTATGAAGGTTACCTATCCATATGCCATGTCTACTAGTGCTCCTTTTGCAGGTGGGTTAGTTTCATCACCAACCGAATTCATAGCATAGATAGATTGTGGAAAAGAGGCACGTGTAAATAGAATGAGGAAACACAAAGCAAAAGATGACAATGCTCCTGCCGAGCCAAGAGTACAAGCTCTGTATGATGAGGCCCAACAAGAATTAAAATTTGCGACCATGTACCCAAGGGTAAGCAAGCCTTAGGGAGAAATGCAACCCAAAGACTATGAGATATATGTTGTCAGACTCGGTAAGCCGGGCCACAAGATAAGGTTGAAATCATGGAGGAAACACAACGGGTAGTCACTTCCGACTTCCTCAAAATTGGTCGCCAGTTAAAGAAAAATGATGAGCAGCTCTGGGCAGCTAGGGAAAGGGTAAGTTTTCTGGAAATAAAGGAGAAATTCTTAGAGGCAGATATTGCCCGAATGACTGAAAGGGTGCTAGCAGCAGAAAATGAAAGGAGCAAGCTTCAGGGTGAAATTGCGAAGACCCAGGCTACTAACCCGAGCATAATAAAAGAGCTGCAAAGTAAGAACGAGGAAGCGCAACAAAACCTATGGCGAAAGGATAAAGAGCTCGAGCGCCTCCGCTTTGAGCATAGTCAGGTGATGACACAAAAAGGTGAAGAATTAGAGTGCCTACAGGATCAATGTGAGCAAAGAATACAAGAGAAAGAGGCTGAATTCAAAGGCCTAAAGGCTCAACTGGAGGAAGAGCTCTGAGAGATAAAGGTTTCCATGGAGGAGCAATCAACAAACCACTTCCGAGCTAAGCATAATTGGAATAAGGAAATGACCAACAATGCGAAGCAGCTGGTGTCCAAGAAAAAGAAAAAAGATGAATTAGCTGAGGCCCTTATTTCAAGAGATGCGAAGATTACTTCACTTAAAGCCTCTCTTTTGCCTTCCCCTGCCCAACCTGATGTCATTCCACTGGTTAGGAAATTATACATTTCTCACTAGGAGAAAATCAAGACTTTTTGCTTAACACTATAGCCAACCCTCTGATTTATCGACAAGGCATCAAAGCTCAATCAAGAAGCCCACGATACAATGGAGCAGTTCCCACGGTTCATCTTGGAGAAGGTTCCCGAGGGGAGAAATTTTCTCAAAAATCTATACTTTGTCTCTGATGAAATCCTTTCCGGAGTGGGTATTGAGGATCGGGACGCAGCTGCCCAAATGGCAAATAAATTCATTCATTGTCACTCCCCTTTACAGCACGCTAAGGTAGCCGTGACTTTTCTAGGTAAGGCACTGGATGGCATATGGGGAGGTTTCTCTAATTTAAGCAGAATGGGGCTGCCGTCCCCATTCTTCAAGGATGGCTCTATTGCCACAACTACCCAGATTGCTGAGGTTATTGAGCAGAAGAAAAATGACTTAGAGGCTTTCAGGGAGTTTAGCAGCTCCCCAATGGCAGTCGACATTGAAGTAGTCATTCATTCACTCTCGTAGCTACTTTTCCATATACAAGCAGGCACCAGTCTACCTGATGTGCTACCTCATAAGGAAGCTATTGATCTACGCGGAGCACAGGAAAATTTGTACAGCATAGCAAAGCCGTCCAAAAATGAATGGTCACCCTTGCAGGCGACTCTTTCCAAACTCTGACTCTATCAGCCCTATGCATAAAGCTCTGGTCTACAGCACCAGAGAGATTTTTGGGTTCTCCATTCCTTTTTCGAAATGCCCCTGATAGTCGCCAGAAGCTATTAAAATAAATATTTGAACAAGCTCTCTTTAGGTTTCTTTTTGTATTGTGTGTGCGTCGGTCTGTGCATTGTTGAGTTTATTCGGCTTTCCATCAAGTTTTTCATCTACCACTTCACGTACATACTCTTCTCGGCTTTGGGTAGCGGCGTTCTTTTCGGGTCCTGAGGAGCTGCGCTGGGCGTCTACATGTCACACTAGCAGGAGGTTTTTATTTCTTATTTCCTTAAGACTCTTCGGGTTGCGGAGTGCTTCCATGGAGCTATCATTTCTGAAAAGTGTCAAAGGGTCCTACATCATGGTACATCGCAACAGATCGCAGGTTTTTCATGCGGGGATGAAATAAACAACCACGCACAGCGAAAGGCTGCCATGTGTCCTTGATGACGAGCTAATTGAACTTTCCCTCCGCTGCGATAAGGATATATGCCCATTGGACATGTGTTGCATCTTCGCAATCTCTTGGCAACGATGGGAGAAAGTTTTGTGCGGGTAGTGAAAGGCTGCCACGTGCCTTGCGACTAATCTGTGGAGCGAGCGATGGGCTGGCTGAAGGAGATAATGCTATTGGGTACCACTCGTCATGGTCATTTACAGCGGTGGATGACACTTGTCACCTTGACCCTGGCTGGGACCTCTGCCATCATTACAAGGGATGCACCTGCACCTGGGATGACCGGATGCTGTGTTCTAGCTCGATGCCATTGTAACGGCCTTGGGAATCTTCTGATTCAGGCATCATTGCAGGGGATTGCAGAATCTTTTATGTTACAATTCTCCAAGGTGGTGGGAGGTTTTGTTTCCTGCTATATATACTCTCTCTGTCGATGAGAGATGGTCCAAGATTTTTGAGAAAAACACGCTAGTTTTAGCAAAAGATACCAGGCCTCTTTTACTATTTTTATTTGCAAGAAACTGTAAGACTGTGCCAATTGTTCGGCCTTTCTATTTTTCATGCTTTGATTAAACTGTAAACTGTGCTATATACTGTCTTAAGCATTTCATTTCAAAGACTTCTATATATGTTGAATACAAGCTTGCTTACCTAAATCATGTCTAATGACTCTTCTTAGTAGCGAGGATGTATGTAATATTATTTTATGTCAATAAATGAATTGTCTATGCTATAGTTTTAAATCTCTAACATTTTGGAACGCAATGACACCATTCAGGCCCTTAAATCTATGATTTATCATGCCCATCAGTAATTTTGGCACATCGTCTTAGATTAGACTTTGCTTCATTATATCTGCTTCCTTTTCCCTTTCCAAAACCCATTATAGAAGAAGCCGACTTCTCTAAAAATCTGGAGGTCACTCAGTTTAGCGCAAAAGGTCCCCCTTAAACTGAGTTTCCCATAAGACACTATTACTTCGTTAATTTTTTGCATCAACAGTGATGTTGGATGGGCTTCTCTAGCAGGTAACAAGTATATGTATGGCCTAGAGAGACCCTGGAATTTTCTATCTTCTAAAGAGATTCCCTCTAGTTTGTGCTTTTTGAGGAATATCATGCTTTGTAGAGATCTTATTTCTAGAAGTGTTACATGGATGTTGGGTGATGGTTCTAATATTTTATTCTAGGAAGATGTCTGGTGTGAGGCCTTCCCCCCTTTTTGTCTTCCTTGGGTACCCCCTATTGTCCCCTAGTGTAAGTGCTTCTTTGGGGCTAAGGTGGCTGATTATTTTGTTGATGGGGAGTGGAAGAACTTCGAATTGTGGGACCCGTCTCTAAAGGTTATAAAGTAGTTCTTATGTAAGGTTTGGATTCTTTCTTTCTTGAGATCAGATAGAGTCATTTGGGCCCCCTTTTCTAGTGACAATTTCTTTGTGGCATCTACTCTCTTAAGCTCTATGGAGGTGCCCCACTCTCCCGCTTTCTAGGGGAAGTTGTGGAATAAGAAGTTTATTCCCAAAATCAATGTTTTCTTTTGGTTGCTTATGCAAGGTAAGGTTCTTATGCAAGACAACCTCTATAAGAGGGGGTTTTCAATTCTTAATAGATGTGTTCTATGTGAAGCTAGTAGTGAGGGTGCCTATCATATTCTCCTTGAATGTGATTAATTGTATTCTATCTAGAGTAAATTCCTCAATCTTTAGGACATTGGTTGGGTTTTTCTAGATTCTCTTGCTAAGTTTTTTAGTCAATGGTCTTTCCCCTCATCTTCTTCCATTTTAAGGTGGTTGTGGGATCTCATGGCTCCTTACATTTCTTTGGGTTTATGGAAAGAGAGAAATAATAGGATTTTTTGGGAGACCACACTTAAGGTTGATAGTCTTTTTATCAAGATTCATTTTTCCATTCTTGAGAATTTTTCTTTGATTCATTCTAATTCTCCTCGAGGTGTCTCGTTGACTTGTTTGGCTGGTTATGAGCTATTGGTGACTTGTAAATAGAAGATAAGTTCAATTCCTATTGTGAATTCCAAGCCAAGCTCTATTACTAGATTCAACACTAGATGGAAGCCTCCTCCCTTGGGTTGGGTTAAAGTTAATTTTGATGAGGTAGTGAAGGGAATCTTGGACCTGTTGGATGTGGGGAGGTGTTAAGGAATGATTTTGGCTAACTCCTTGGCATGGGGGAAATCCCATTGGGTACAAAGACCAATCATTGCATGGAGGCAAAGGTTGTTTTCATAAGTGTTAAGTATGCAATTAGCAAAGGATACTCCAAATTTTGGGTGGATGGTGATTCTATGAACATCATAAATTATCTACATGGCTCCCATCCTCCGAGTTGGAATGTCAACCATCTTATCAAGGATATGATTATTATGTTGCAATCTTGTGATGAGACCTGAGTCTCTCACATCTACTAAGAAGGAAACTTGTTGGAAAAATGTTTTGCCAATGAGGCTGTTAGCCTAAATGAATTTCATTAATGGGAGGAGGGATTAATCCTTCTTGAGAAAGCTAGGAGTTTATTAAGGAATGATGGTGTGGGATGAGGTGTTGATTCATTTAAGGCCTTGTACTTGTCTTCAGTTTGCACACTTTGTGGGAAGTTTTTGGATATCTAGTCTTCAGGTGATTTGTTTTTTACAGAGTTCTGTGAATTTCATGGTGGTTGCAATGGGTGGCGAAAAGAGTTGAATCAAGTTGCACTCTTGTGGTGACATTCAAAGAAAGAAGAAGCTCTAGAGTATATTGATCCATGGTAATTTCACTCCATTCTTAGAGAGATTGCACAAGGATGACCCTAATTCCTCAGTGCAATTTGTCTCATTCTGGCATAATCGAAAGCTTAAGATGAAAGGTTAGGAGGTGGAGGTCAATGAAGATTTGATTGCCACTATAATGGGAATTCCGACTGTGGGTAGGAAGTGTTTTAAGGACAAAAGAAGAAATGGAGTGATGATTCAGTTTTTCAAAGATGATGAGTGGAAGCAGTTAATCAAATTGGAGAGCTAGGGTTATGAGAGAAGTTCCCTCAAGAGAATTTGGGGGAGTTTTGTGGAGGTCATGATGCATTACGTGACCTTGGAAGGGAGATTTAGGGCTATTCTCAGTCACCATTTCATGCTCCTCAACCATTTTCATCATGGTTTGTTCATTTTTTTTTCCTTTTTTCCTATTATATTCTTTGGAGGTATTGGTTTATGTGCATCTAAAGAATAGGAGGGCCCCTATCCTCCATGAAGGACTTATCCTTCTTATTATGGAGCATGTTAAGGCTTTCATCTTGATTCTGACCATTAAGGTAAAGGAAATTTTTTTTAATGATCTGTCTAGGTTGTCGGGTTTGGATTCCCCTTCAAAAGAGGATGAGGAATGGAATGAGGAGGAGGAGGATGCTTCCAAGTGTAATAGATTGCCTAAGCAGCTGACCCTTTCTGAGAGTGAGGAAACATAGGTGGGGTCAAGTGATTCGTCTCCCAAGTCTATGGAGGTGATCGTTGGTAAAATTTTTGTTGGTGGTGGTTCAAAGGTGGGACATAGGGTAATGCTAAGGGCTTGGTCAATAAATTGAGGAGGTTGTCGAAGAAAATTTCTAATTTAAAGAACAAGGCTTCTGAGGTCTTGGTCAAGGACCCTAGCATGGCTAGTGAGGAAAAGATGCTAATGATAATATTTTTTATATTGAGGACTCTCCCATATAGGACCTACCTAAGGAGGAACAAGATGAGGAAATTAGGGGTCTGGCCAAGGAGAATGCAGAGAAGAGTAAAGCTAGCTAGGAGCCCTTGAAGGTAAATCCTCTTTCTAAGGACTTTTCTTTCCTAGATGATGATGCTACTTCCATGTTTGATTTACTTGATATGGCTAGGGTTGGGGCCATTAGTACCTTTAAATTGGCTAAGTGGACTCTTCAAGAGTTCAATAAAATCAATATTAAAATTAAAGGCTTAAAAGAGAATTTGAAGAATGGTCTAAAAGTGTCTGTTTCAAACATTCTTATTCATAGAATGGTGGACCTTGATGGTTATTATCATGATTTTAAGTCTCTGTGTGAAGATAGATTGGTGATTTTGGAGGCCAAGGTTTTAGGCATAAAAACAGACATCAAGAAGTTAATGCAGGTGTGCCATATCTTGGTAAAGAACAATGTGGACTCCCTAGAAGTCCTATTCTAGAAAATTAGTGAGCTTAGGGAGGATTAGGTCTACTTCTTAGAGCTTATGGGGAAGGAGCATGAGACCAAGGGCAAGGGAAAAAATGTTACTAAGGATGATGAAAAAGGTCATGTTTGTAGGGCCACTTGGCCAACTCCCCATAATAAATTTAGTAATCTTGTTAAAAGAAAATTATAAATAAATACAAATTGATCAAGCTGTGACTGAGCTAAATGGTTAAGGCAGTTTAGGACTACTTTGTCCTATGTTGAGGATGATTAAATTTATGTTGTACTAATGTTGACCAGTGGTTGAGTGTGATCCAAGTATAGTCTTGATGGAATAAAGGTGGAAAACAAGCTTCATATTTATATAAGGTTTTGATTAATGATGGATGCAAAATAAGAGGTATGGATTCACTCTACATTGCCACACTGAATTTTTATGGTTATAATATTGATTTTTGTGTAATTGAATTATGTACATAAATGATATACGTAATAATGTTACCTTCTTACTTATTGTCTCTATATATATATATTCTATAATTAATGGATTATAAAATATTGTTAGTAGTTTTGAATAAATTAAGATTAGCATTTGACATTGATAATGATTGAATAGAAAAAGAAAGAAAAATAAAAATAGAATGTTAGTTATTGACTAGAATTAGCATGGTATTCAATATCAAATAGTATCATTGTTGATTAAGAAAAGTATTAAATAGATGAGTACGAAGTGTTGCTTAAAATATTATTACTGATATTGTATTTTATTTTTGGTCAATAAAGAAACTTTTGTTAAAAAAATATAGTTCAAATAAATAGAAAAGGCTTACAAAAGAGGCAGGTAAGATCAAGGGCATAAAGCTAAAGATCTTCATTTTATTCAAGTTGACATAAAATCTGTTGTTTCCATTTTAGAAATTTAAGTTTGCTTTGTTTTAAAACTTCCTAGATCTTTACTGCGAGCCAATGCATGTAAAGTGTTTTGGTTTTATTAGGTTTTGTTTTTTTTGTTTTTTTTTCTCTATTTTACCACGGTTCTCTTGTGGAGTGGAGGGGCGAACTCCTTAAGTCTCTATCTATTTAAAAACAAAGAAGGCCACATTATTACGTATATCATTTATGTACATAATTCAATTACACAAAAGTCAATATTATAAAAGCTCTAACTCCTTGTGTTATAGTTTAATATATTTATGATATCATTTTATAATATAAGATAGTGCCAATAGTTAAGGTATCATTTTAAGTTTTAAATAATAATTAGAATGTTATCCATATTGATGTGTGTTGCTATAATCATGATCAAGTTTTCAATCCTTAACGACTTCCAAGAGGAAGTCTATATTTAAGGGGGGGTGAATGTAGGGCCACTTGGCCAACTCCCCATAATAAATCTAGTAATCTTGTTAAAAGAAAATTATAAATAAATACAAATTGATCAAGTTGTGACTGAGCTAAATGGTTAAGGTAGTTTAGGACTACTTTGTCCTATGTTGAGGATGATTAAATTTATGTTGTACTAATGTTGGTGGTTGAGTGTGATCCAAGTATATTCTTGATGGAATCAAGGTGGAAAACAAGCTTCATATTTATATAAGGTTTTGATTAATGATGGATGCAAAATAAGAGGTATGGATTCACTCTACTTCACCACACCGAATTTTTATGGTTATAATATTGACTTTTGTGTAATTGAATTATGTACATAAATGATATACATAATAATGTCGCCTTCTTACTCATTGTCTCTATATATATATTCGATAATTAATGGATTATAAAATATTGTTAGTAGTTTTTAATAAATTAAGATTAGCATTTGACATTGATAATGATTGAATAGAAAAAGAAAGAAAAATAAAATAGAATGTTAGTTATTGACTATAATTAGCATGGTATTCAATATCAAATAGTATCATTGTTGATTAAGAAAAGTATTAAATAGATGAGTACAAAGTGTTGCTTAAAATATTATTACTGATTTTGTATTTTATTTTTGGTCAATAAAGAAACTTTTGTTAAAAAATATAGTTCAAATAAATAGAAAAGGCTTACAAAAGAGGCAGGTAAGATCAAGGGCATAAAGCTAAAGATCTTCATTTTATTCGAGTTGACATAAAATCTATTGTTTCCATTTTAGAAATTTAAGTTTGCTTTGTTTTGTTTGTTTTGTTTTAAAAATTTTCAGATCTTTACTACGAGCCAATGCATGTAAAGTGTTTTGGTTTTATTAGTTTTTGGCTTTTTTGTTTTTTTTTTTTCTCTATTTTACCACGGTTCTCTTGTGGAGTGGAGGGGCGAACTCCTTAAGGCTCTATCTATTTAAAAAGAAAGAAGGCCACGTTATTACGTATATCATTTATGTACATAATTCAATTACACAAAAGTCAATATTATAAAAGCTCTAACTCCTTGTGTTATAGTTTAATTTATTTATGATATCATTTTATAATATAAGATAGTGGCAATAGTTAATGTATCATTTTAAGTTTTAAATAATAATTAGAATGTTATCCATATTGATGTGTGTTGCTATAATCATGATCAATTTTTCAATCCTTAATGACTTCTAGGAGGAAGTCTATATTTAAGGGGGGGTGAATGTAGGGCCACTTGGCCAACTCCCCATAATAACTCTAGTAATCTTGTTAAAACAAAATTATAAATAAATACAAATTGATCAAGTTGTGACTGAGCTAAATGGTTAAGGCAGTTTAGGACTACTTTGTCGTATGTTGAGGATGATTAAATTTATGTTGTACTAATGTTGGTGGTTGAGTGTGATCCAAGTATAGTCTTGATGGAATCAAGGTGGAAAACAAGCTTCATATTTATATAAGGTTTTGATTAATGATGGATGCAAAATAAGAGGTATGGATTCACTCTACTTCACCACACCGAATTTTTATGGTTATAATATTGAATTTTGTGTAATTGAATTATGTACATAAATGATATACGTAATAATGTCGCCTTCTTACTTATTGTCTCTATATATATATTCTATAATTAATGGATTATAAAATATTGTTAGTAGTTTTGAATAAATTAAGATTAGCATTTGACATTGATAATGATTGAATAGAAAAAGAAAGAAAATAAAAATAGAATGTTAGTTATTGACTAGAATTAGCATGGTATTCAATATCAAATAGTATCATTGTTGATTACGAAAAGTATTAAATAGATGAGTACAAAGTGTTGCTTAAAATATTATTACTGATTTTGTATTTTATTTTTGGTCAATAAAGAAACTTTTGTTAAAAAAATATAGTTCAAATAAATAGAAAAGGCTTACAAAAGAGGGAGGTAAGATCAAGGGCATAAAGCTAAAGATCTTCATTTTATTCGAGTTGACATAAAATCTGTTGTTTCCATTTTGGAAATTTAAGTTTGCTTTGTTTTGTTTGTTTTGTTTTAAAACTTCCTAGATCTTTACTGCGAGCCAATGCATGTAAAGTGTTTTGGTTTTATTAGTTTTTGTTTGTTTTTGTTTTTTTTCTTCTCTATTTTACCACGGTTCTCTTGTGGAGTGGAGGGGTGAACTCCTTAAGGCTCTATCTATTTGAAAGGAAGGAAGGCCATGTTATAGGGGATGGGAGGCGAGTCTAATAGCAGATTTAAAGTAGGGATGGAATGGAAGTTAATAGAATAAGCGATATCAGATTTGATAGTTTCCATGTAAGTACCCGAAATGCATCGTGTGCTTTGATTATAGTTTTCTGAGCGAAGTAAAACTTCTAAATCTCTTACTAATTAACACTGGCATTTAGAAATGATTCAATTATATATACTACATTTTAGCATTTAGGAAAAAAATAAATAAAAATGGGAGAGATTCTTCTATTTTTTTTTTTCTATGCTTTATTCTGGCTAGGGATTGTGATAATGTATCACTTCAAAGTTTATATTTGATGGGGTTAATTCTTTGCCATAGATACCATGCTTAGTTGCTACATATTAAGATCCTCATTCCATGCATAGATATGAATCATACCAAAGGTATCCATTGTTTAGGCTTTAAATCGCATATTTGACTAGGTCATATAAGTTATGTGTATTTTATTATATCATTTGTTGTAACTATTCCAATAAAATGAATAGTCCTTCTACAGTATTTACCAAACAAAACAAAGAGATTTATCTTCCGTATAGTAGCTTTTGTTCAGGATATGGTTTAAATCATGAATCTCTAAATCATAGTAATTGATACCATCCAGATTGGCTAATAAAAAAATTGATAGTTTGAGCATTTATATTTTTTAGGCATAGCTTGAAATAATGAGTTAAGACATAGAAACTACATTGGTGTGCTGTGAAATGAATATAAACTATTAAAAAAAAAATACTACGAATTAATATATATATTTTCAGCTGCGTGTATGATACTTTCACATTGGTTAAGCACTCCATTAAGTTATTTTTTGTAGCATTGGTTGATGTTCTTCTTATTGTAGTTGATTATGTGATTGCAATCCCAATTAGTTTCAGAGGATAATATGGTCTTTCATCATGCCTCCAAAGCATTTCAGTGATTGCACTCAATGATTTAAATCTTGTTCATAATCTGGATGTATTTGAAGTTTATTTATTTGATTTATAGATGAAATTTTATCTTGCATTATCCTGACTGACAAATTTCGGGTTCAATCTGTGGTTATATATGAATCTACAAAACTTTAGTATATCTATGATAATCTATGATGGTTATCTAATATTCATCAATCTTAATCTAAATATACATAGGCAGATCAGTTTTATTTTCTTTATTACTTTTTAGTTCTTATCTAAGTTTTTCAGTAAAATTCTGTTGTCATCTTAAAAGGGTAAATGTCAATAATATTTTGTTTCTGAGAAATCTGCACCCTACAATATTAGTTAGAAATTAGATAAGGTTTATATAGGATGAGCATTCAAGTTGTTTTTCTTTCAAAGGTATTAAGTAAAATAGAATTATTATTTTCTTTCTTTTGGTGTTAATTTGTCTTTGTTACAAGTTGAATACTCATTTGATTATTTGGTTGGAAGAGTTGGGTTTTAGTTCAATAAATATTACTTCTTGTATTGTGTTTTGGTATGAAAACTTAATATTCACAAAAAAAACTACATTTGCAGGAAAGTTATTCCTATTTATTCAAATGATTTATTTATTTATTTTATATTAAGTTTTATGTATAATTGGCTATATCTTCTACATAAATGAAGAAGGGGATTATTTTTCCTGTACATATATTTCAATGCAGAATATAGTAAGTACATTTCTAGAACTATTGATTTACTTCTATTTTTTTTGTAAGTCACCTGTGCTAAAACGGAAATATGATATCACCAATAAAAATACTAATTTTTAGATTGTGATTTAGAGATAGTTTGGTCGCATCCATATTTAGTTATATCAATGTTAACAAGATCAATCTTTTATTTATTTATTTTCATTCTTGGGAAGCTTGAATTTTCAAAACTAAGTAGAAAAATAGCATGCTGAGTTGCAGAAAAAACTGCTCACGCATGATTCAAAATTATGCTTAACAATTTCTGGGTTTCATTCCTTGTTCTTTCCCCTTTCCGAAACATATTGAACTTTTGAATTTTGATAAACAGAGTGAAAGTTATGTGTATTTTAGTATTGTCTATTTATTGGTGATCAGCAAGTTGAAAGTTGTTAGCTGAATTTTATGATCAAAATTATTAGTAATGTTTCTTTCATATTTTGACCATTTTAGTCATTGCATGTGTTGTCAAAAGTGTTGGTAGACTAGTCATTTTGTTATGAGTTGGAGTGAACCCAAGTTTGTTGAACTACGATTCCTCTGCACTACGCGTACGTAGGCAAGGGCATCATAGATGAGCCCCTGAGGAATTAGGTCTGGCCCCTTAGGTTTCCCTGTACTTTCTTGAAAGCTTACATTGTGAGTTGGCCTTGACTTGAGAATTGGTTGAATTTTTGGTATTTTTGTTAAGTCTTTAGTTGTGATTTGGTTGTTAAGTTTTGGACATTACAATGTTGGCAAAGGATCAATGGATTGGAAGAAAACTTTTGACGCCAAGAAGAAACAATTGTTGGATATGGTCGAGAGGTAGAGCAAATTGACATTGCCAATACTCTAGGTGGCTTGAATTAGTCTGTTGTTTTTTCTCTCTTTCTTTCTATTTCCTTCTGGGAATTTATTTCTTTTTGGTTGTTTTGTTGTTGTTTTATTGATGGGTGTTGATCTGGTGGTCTTTTATCTTACTTTTAGTTAAGCACCCATCTGTTTCTATTTTTAGGCTATTGGGTTGCTGTTGGTGATCATTTGAATATTCTTTTTGGCATGATTTTTTATCCTTCTAGTTGTAAAGTGTTTCGAGTTCCTTCAAAACCTACTTTTTCCTTTAATCAAAACTATAGTTTTTATGAGTCATTTGAGTAAATAATTCATGTGAGAAAACAACAATATATAGAAAAAGTTAGAAAATTGGATCCTATAAGTTCCATACAAATTCAAATGATGTTTTCCATAGGACTCATTAAGGGGGCCTAAGAGGATATAGCTTAAGGGGGGTCCTGATAGAATTCCTTAAGGGGAGTTAAGAGGATGGCTTAAGGGGATGCAAGAGGGTGGATTAAGGGGAGTTGATAGAATGACTTAAAGGGATGTAAGAGGGTAGATTAAGGGGAGTTAATAGAATGACTTAAAGGGATGTAAGAGGGTGGATTAAGGGGATGCATGTCATAAACCCTAGTATATGGCTTAACGGGTCCTAAGAGGATGGCTTAAGGGGAATTATGAGAGTGACTTAAGGGATGCAAGATTGTGGATTAAGGGTATGTAAGAGGATATGACTTAAAGGTAATTCAAGAGGGTGGCTTAAGGGGATGCAAGAGGGTGGATTAAGGGGAGTTAATGGAATGACTTAAAGGGATGTAAGAGGGTGGATTAAGGGGATGCATGTCATAAACCCTAGTATATGGCTTAATAGGTCCTAAAATGATGGTTTAAGGTGAATTATGAGAGTGACTTAAGGGATGCAAGATTGTGGATTAAGGGTATGTAAGAGGATATGACTTAAGGGTCCTTCAAGAGGATGGCTTAAGCGGATGAAAGAGGGTGAATTAAGAGGAGTTGATATAATTACTTGAAGGGATGTAAGAGGGTAGATTAAGGGGAGTTGATAGGACTTAAAGGGATGTAAGAGGGTGGATTAAGGGGATACATGTCATGAACCCTAGGATATGGATTAATGGGTCTTAAGAGGATGGCATAAGGGGAATTATGAGAATGACTTAAGGGATGCAAGATTGTGGATTAAGGGTATCTAGGAGGATGACTTAAGGGTCCTTTAAGAGGATGGATTAAGGGGATGCAAGAGGGTGGATTAAGGGGAGTTGATATAATGACTTAAATGGGTGTAAGAGGGTGGATTAAGGGGAGTTGAGAGAATGAATTAAAACCCTAAACCGTAAACCATAGGACCAAAATCCTAGAAGATGAAACCTAAACCCTAAAAACCTATATAGATTTGTTATTCTAAGCATATCATGAACCCTAGAAACCCTAAGCTCTAAACCATCTGATCTAAAGACTAGGATATGAACCCTAAACCATTAATCCATATAGATTTTTTATTCTAAGCATCTAATGAACCCTAGAGAGACTTCAAGGGATGCAAGTGGATAGATTAAGGGTAGATATACGAGGATATGGATTAAGGGGTCCTAAGAGCATGCCTTAAGGGGTGTTGAGAGAGTGACTTAAGGGGATGCAAGTGGATATAATAAGGGTAAATATATGGGGATATGGATTAAGGGGTCCTATGAGGATAGCTTAAGGGGTGTTGAGAGAGAGACTCAAGGGGATGCAAGTGGATGGATTAAGGGTTCCTAAGAGGATAGCTTAAGGGGTGTTGAGAGAGTGACTTAAGGGGATGCAAGTGGATGTATTAAGGGTAGATATATAAGGATATGGATTAAGGGGTCCTAAGAGGATGACTTAAGGGGTGTTGGGAGAGTGTCCTAAGGGGATACAAGTGGATGAATTAAGGGTAGATATATGAGGCATGGATTTAGGGGTCCTAAGATGATGGCTTAAGGGTTGTTGAGAGAGTGACTTAAGGGGATGCAAGTGGATGGATTAAGGGTGGATATATGAGGATATGGATTAAGGGGTCCTAAGAGGATGGATTAAGGGGTGTTGAGAGAGTGAATTAAGGAGATTCAAGAGGATGGATTAAGGGGTCCTAATAGAATGGCTTAGGGGAATTAATTTTGAGACTTAATGGGATGCAAGAGGATGGGTTAATGGTACATAAGAGGATGAATTAAGGGGTTTTAAGAGAATGGATTAAGGGGATATGAAATCAATTATAGAATTTTTATAAAATGACTGAATTAAGTTTAGTTTTATATTTATACTATAAATTAAATGTATCTAGAACTACATGTAGTTACATGTCTCTAGATTCAAATTCCATTGTAGTATATGTAAATCTCCTCTCTTTTTTGTGAAGAATCTAGTTTTGGGAGACCTGAAACAAAAATGATATAAAAATTTCATTAGGAAATGACTAAAGACAAATATATATATCAATTAAATATAGATGCAACTATATACTTACCAATATTTATTTACTATGTTGTACCATTTGCATCCTCTCTTTTTTGTAATGCATATATGATTGTCTCATGATCATCCATTAAAAGTGTCCATAAAACTTTATTAGCAAGCCTACCTTGATATCTAACTAGTTTTATATTGGTTGTCAAAATAAAATGTGAAAAATGTGTAATCTTCTTGTGTCTTTCATAATCTTCAAATGTAGGCAAGCCATTCTTTCTTATCAAATATTTTTGAAGACAGGTGCCAAAAACAACCACTGAACAAGTTGGATACTCAAAGTTGTCATCATCCACTCTAGGATGTACCAAATTATGTTTTCTCTCAACACATCTAGCAAACCAATACTCTATCTCGTCTTCATTCCCCGCAAGTGCAACAACAAAGTACACATGTCCTACAAAAAATAAATAAATAAATCAATAAAGAGTGACTTGTATTTAATTCACATATAAACATGCATACATATAAAATTCAACTCAATAAATAATGTACCTTCTTGTACAAGATCCAAAACATGATCATAATCATCTGATGTGAACACTTCATTATCTTCAATTGTCATTTTATGTTGAACATGTGTTGATGTAGGTGTTAAGTCTATTTGTTTCCATTGTTGGAACCACTCTATATTTTCACACACCTCCCAATCACTTGCAATAAAATTTTGAAAAAATCATGCCAACTCCCTTGTCCATATTTTCCAATTTTTTTCATTTTAACTCTTAAACAAATTCCATTTTGTAGATCCATTAATTGTTTCACAATCTTGTCGAGTAAAAATATCATTTTCTTCAACTAACCAAAAGAAGTGTCAATTTTTTGAGGTCTCACTTGTTCTTGTAGATAATTTGGTAGTGCACCAATCTACAATTGCATGTGCATCTCTAAATTTTGCAACATCCTCAAATTTTAGTTGCTCTCTAGCGAGAGCTCTTTTCGCACATGCACTTGATCCATCATGTTCTCCCTTACCATGACCAACTTCAAAAAAACTCCATATCTATTGGATATTATTTTCCTTATGAACTCTACATAACCAATAAAACATTCTAGCACTTTTGAATTGACCCATGCAATTATCTGACCATATGAGATGTTCTAGCATTTGAATTCCCTTCTCTTTTAATTTATTATAAAATATATCAAAACAATATTGAATAAACTTAGATGAATGTAATCAATTATCACTTACATAAAAATGGTACTCT
Source organism: Sequoia sempervirens (assembly GCA_007258455.2). Taxonomy (NCBI): domain Eukaryota; kingdom Viridiplantae; phylum Streptophyta; class Pinopsida; order Cupressales; family Cupressaceae; genus Sequoia; species Sequoia sempervirens. Next base: position 90,810,440 of record VDFB02168118.1, read on the forward strand.
CTAAATAAATTTCTATTATCTTCTCTAGTATCATTTGCATGTCTATAAACAATATGAACAAATATAGCTACTTGCACTGAATTATAATACTATGATTAAATTTCTTCTTATGGAGCAAGAGTATAATTTTTAGCAAAATCAGCAACTAACAATATAGTTCCAATTGGGAATTTTTTTTACATAAATGAAATTGATTATCAAGCCAATGAGCATACTGATAGTGTTGAACATATTTAGGTACAATATTATCTTTAAATTCTTTAATAAATGCATGCACACTAAATTTTTCCACAATTAGCTCACAATGTTTTCCAATTTTTCCATCTTTTAAAGAATACTCAATATTTTTAAATTTTTTTACATCCACTAATTGTTGTCCAAATTCAATCTTTACCTAAAGGAAATGGCTCTAAAGCGACAATGACAACCTAATGGCTATATTGTAGACAATGAAAAATCTTTCCCATCCCATGGTAGAAATCCTTATCGAAACTAGGCCTAATGGGATTAGGGACCCATGGGTGTTTAGAAAAGGTATCATGTAAGCACAGTGAATACAAACAAAGCATATAGAAGAAGATACTGATTCTCTTGACCTAATTGGGTGCCACTTCCACCCCATAGGGTTTTGAATAAAAATGGCCAACTGATTGTTGATATCTGTGAAAGAGACACTTTGTATTTAATAGGGATTTTTAGAGCAAACCATATGACACAAAATCATATTTTCTGCAACAACCGAGTAGCTCAAAAGTCTGAAGCAACCCTAAACATGAAAGAATGAACCTTTCCCTACAAGGGAAAATGACAAGAGAAAAAGCATTGATTTCTATGAGTATAGGGAAGCAACATGATTCTTTTGCATAAATCCTAGACCATCAAGGTGGTCCCTTCAATCCAAATGAGCTTGGAAGGCCCCTCGAGCAAAAGAGTACATAAGAAGACACTCAAGTCCAGACTAAGCAAATAGATAAAAAACGAAAAAAATAAAAAAGAAAAGGGATCAAGAAAAAAGGAAACCACTATGAAAATTTGGAAGTGTAAGGATGTAAAGAAGGAAAGAAAGGGCCAAGCTAACACATTCATCTAATAGGAGGAAAAATTCATATCTTTAGGAGAGTGTGGTACAATCAAAATCACCTTTCCAGAAAGTTTTTTGCAACCTCAAATTCAAGACCTCAATGACAAAGCATTAATGTGTAAGTTTTGGAACTTAAAAATTCCTTTAGATCAATTAGAAGAGTTTATTTATGAAGACTGGGAAGGGGTGCAATAAGTTTTTCATCTTGATTCATAAAAGGGCATATTTGTAGTCATATTCGATAGTAAAAATCACAAAGATGTGATATTTAAAGTTAAATCATGGGTTTTTCAAGGGTCTAGTTTATGTATGCAATCTTGGATACCAAATTTTAAGCCAAAAGAATCCTCCTTTAGATTTTTTCCATTCTAGTTCCAAATGCTAGGTTTACCAGTTGAATATAAGGAACTAAACTTGGTTGAGTCAATTAAGATGAACGAATTCCTGAGGAACGAATTTTAGCTGAAATCACATATTTTTAGAAAATATAATGATTTAATCCTTAAAAAGTTCCATTTTAAGTATTCCAATTGAAGAGGGTTTGATCAAATCACCTTAGATCAAACCCCCTTGGATAGAACCTCGCTAGTTTTAAACCATACCTATAAATGCGTCTCCTTTACACCTATCAAAATGTTGATAAAAAATCACTTTTGATTTAGATTTTGGGTGATCAAAATGAATTCATTTAAAATTTATTTCAAATGATTATGGTATTCCTCAGAACAAGCTATCCAATGAATATAATTTTAATATGTTTTGGTTTTGTTATGTATTTGTTTTTTAAGTTTTATTAAACATAGGTTTTTCATCGAAAATAAATTTCTTTGTTCTTCACATGTGGAAAAATAGAAGATTATCAAAAAAAATAAAAAAATATGAGTGCACTAGATATTGAAGTCCTTGATCCAACAAAAAAATTAAATTAAATTTTGACATATACAAAAAGTTACGCATTATACGGTGCGTTATGTCAATTGTAATTCGTTTGACTTTGAAACTTGATTAAGGAAAAAATATTAAATAAAAAAATATCTAACCAAGTGGAAGCACTAGATATCAGAGTTACAAATCTAAATTTGAAAGAATTAGAATTTTATCCTTCAGGGAAAAAGTTATGCTATTATCTTAAAGTCCACTTTTTAAAAATGTTGTTTTTGAAAAAAATCTATTTTCGTGCAAGATGGAAAAAGAAGTGCAATTTGATTCCAAAATTTTTGAAAAAATATTTTTAGAATCTAAAGACAAAATTTGATGAGACTCTAGTTTGCACCATCTTCAAATTCCTCACAGTTTAGCCGCTATAGGTGCCCGAATGTGAAGATTTAGTTAAAAATAATAATTTCAGTGTCCAGTTTGGCCAAAAATTGTAAACCACTATTATGGGATCACGATATCTAACCATGTGGGAATCTTCCTAATGCATGACAAGACTTTCTTTAAAAACCCTTTAAAACCAATAAAAAATTGTGCCCTTCTAGATATGTCTAAGGGTCTCCCAAAACATGTTCATCTAATTTCAAAGTTTGGCACATGGCATAAAAAAATTCTCTTTGAATACCTTGAAACTACATGCTCCAATTTCAATAGTATAGGTCACTCTCCTTCTCAATGCACATCAAGATCTCTTTCATTGGATACTATTCATATAGTTAATCAAAAGAGTGATTTTTGTTTGAAGGCCTCTAATGATACATATGTTACAAGAACTCGTACTCCTACACAAAAACAAACCACTATCTTAGGAATTTCATATCAAGCTCAGCTAAGAATGGGGAAAAGGGCATACTCAAGAGGAAATGGGAAGAAACTGGATTAGAATTGAGTCTTTTCACTAACTCGCAAGCAAATAAAAGTGTAGCAGTTCAATTTAAGGTGCCAAAAAATATATGGAAGCTAATACAAACCCTTCATGCCCCTTCACTTACCTTATACATCCTTAAGGAAAAGATAAGTTTAGAACTTCAACTCACAGAAATAGTAAAGAAATTAATGTTTTAGGGAATGAAGGATTATCTTGTTGCGTGGAAATTAAAAGATAACACACAATAGGGGTAGATGATTGATGAGGAGTCAACTTCTTTTTAGGAGAAAGACCAATTGACCCTATCAAATTCAAAAAAGAGGATAAATGATATGGAACTAGAGTATATGGAAGATAAGATGTTGTTTTCAAATTGTTCAGATCTGTTAGAGAAAATTTCATTAGAAGAAGAATTCTGGGGAAGCAGCTCTCAGTCAGATTTCCAAGGTGAAGAAGACATTCAAGGTTCCCATCAGTAGAAAAAGGTAATGAGAGGACAAAATGCCTCTACAGAGTTTACTAAATATCAATATCTTTTGGAGCTAAAGATTCTAATGTCTTGGGAAAATTTTCAAAAGGACAATCAATTAGAAATGAAAGAAGAGTCACTGGATCTAGAAGAATGTAACAAATCCTCTATGCTATCACAAACCCCATATTATACTTTAGTTAAAAAGTCACCTAGGAAGAGAGGTAGTGAATTAAAACTCACTAAGATGCAGGAAAAAATAGAAGCAAGAGTTTAGAAAATGATTTTTTAGTCTTTGTCAAACAAGAGACTGAGGAGAGCTTGCTGCTCTCCTCAAGTGCAATGAGGATCTATTCATGGAATGTCAAGGGAATTAACACACCTAACAAGTATCCTCACATCAAGAAACTTGTAGATGCTTGTGGGGAAAATTTATTTTTGTTACAAGAAATGAAGACATCAATATATTTTTATGAGTCTTCAATAAAAAATGGGAAAGATGGGAATCCACACATTCACTAGCCAATGGGGCATCAGGAGGCCTAGTCATTTTGTGGAATCTAAAATTGGTAACTATTAAAAGAAATAAAAATGAGAATTATTGGCAACTTGTTGAGGTGACAAAGTATGAATTATATTTTTGGCTCATCAATGTCTATGGCCCTACTTCTACCTTGGATAAGAAGAACTTGTGGGATGAATTAACAAGAAAAATAGGTTTGATTCATACAGGGAAGATTATAATAGCAAGGGATTTTAATGCAGTAACATCTTTGCAAGAAAATAATGGGGGAATAAGCCCTCTGCGAAAGGTGATGCCAAATTTTAGTCTATTTATAATATCCAATGCTCTCAGGGATATTCAACCAGCCCTTGGAAAATACACCTGGACCAATAGAAGGAAAGGATTTCTATAGATTGTAGAACTACTTGAAAAAAATTTGGTGTCTCCCAATTGGTTTTACACATTGCACAATCTAACGTTAGAAATTCTACCATACCCTAGTTTAGACCACTATGCAATTTCTTTGAGTATATCAAGCATAACCATCCCAAGAGTAACGTCTTCTTTTAAATTTGAAGTTGTGTGGTTCATACATCCACATTTTATGAAATTTTGAAATAATGGTGGGTCAACACTCCTTTTGTGCAAGGTACTAAGATGTTTTAGTTTCATAGGAAAGTGATTTATGTGAAGCATCAAATTAAAATCTAGAATAAGCAAGTTTTTAAAAATATTTTTCATCAGAAAGATATAGTTTTTAAAGATTTAGCAACATTTCATGAGAACATAATTCAAAATAGTCTAGATGCAACATTCTATGAGAAACATAAAAGGCTATAGGAAGAATGGGAAGAACTATGTGTGAGAGAATAGGTTTATTGGAAACAAAAATCTCAAGAACTTTGGCTAAAAGAGGGAGATCGTAACACAAAAAAATTTCATGCTTCTACTTAGGTTGAAAAGGTAGCAATGAAAATTCATTCAATTCAATAGATATCCATAGGAAATTGGCTTACAAAGGAAGAGGAATAAATAATGAAGGTGTCAATTTTTTCTCTGAACTCCTTTCTACCCTGACAAGCATAGATGATAATTCAATTAATGATCAACAACAATTGTTGGGAAAAATTTTGCATCTCATTAGTATTGAATATAATAAAATGCTTATGAGGAATTTCACTTTGGAAGAATTGAAATTTGTAGTTTTCTCACTCCCTCCTAATAAGGCTCCAGGACCAGATGGATTCACAATATTATTCTTTCAAAAATGCTAGAATATTTTGTGTTTTGAGCTTCTTTAGGCACTAGAAGAGTCAAGAAGAATAGGTTTCATGTTGATACAATTTAATGTCACCAATATTGCAATATTTCTAAAATTTAAAGACCCCAAAACATTTTCAAAGTTTAGGCCTATCTCTCTTTGCAACACAGTTTACAATTTTTTCACGAAAGAAATCTACCTTAGACTCCAGCCCATCATTCCAAGGATTATCTCACAAGAGCGAGGAGGATTTGTACCTGGAAGGGAGATGTATGAGGGAGAAATTGTAGCAAATGAAGTGTTGCACACAATAACAACATCAAAGCTACCTTCCTTTATTGTCAAGTTAGACATGATGAAAGCTTATGATAAGGTAGATTGGATTTTTTTGAATAAGGTGTTGACAAATTTTGGCTTTTGTTCACAATGGCGCAAGTGGAATGTCATGCTTATCGAGAGGAAAATTTTTAATGATCATAAATGGAAGCCCAACAAGTTTCTTTTCTGCTTCACAAAGGGTTAGACAAGGGGATCCACTTTCACCATTTCTTTTCATCATAATGGTAGAAGCCTTAAGCAGATTCATCCTTCTCAAACATAATCAAAGCTTATGGAAAGAAGTACTGATAGAAAGCTCAAGTATTTTAGTCACAAAGTCTCTCTTTGTGGATGATACCCTCCTTTTCAACAAATCATCATTATCAGAAGCTAAGCAGGTCAAAGAAGTTTTGGAAAAATATTCATCAACATTTGGGAAGAAAATAAATCTAGCTAAGTCGAAGATTTATATTCTAAACACTCTAAATGATCTTAAGAAGAAAATAGTCAACATTTTGGGTTTCCAAGAAGTAGAATTGCCTTGTACCCACTTAGGAATTCCTTTCTTTAAATGTTCTAATAGAGCCCATTATTGGGATAAGGTACTTAATAGACTCAACACAAGAATTTTAATATGGAAAGCTAGATAGCTATCACTCTCAAGGAAAATTCTTCTAATCAAATAAGTTTTATCATCTATTCCTGACTACTTCCTTTTTGTTCTCGAAGCCCCTACATCGGTAATCTTGGAAATAGACAGAATAATAAGATAATTTCTCTAGAAAGGTAATATAGATGAGCAAAAAAAGGTACCTCTATTATCTCTAGAAAGTCTGGAAAGGGGAAAGAAACAAGGGGGTGGGAGTACAAAATCTTTCATGGAGAAACAAAGCCTTTGGAGCCAAGCTAACATGGAAAATGTACACTAACTCAGATGCTAAATGGACAAGAGTAATGCAAATTGAGTATTTAGATCATGACAATCCTACAAGAATATTAATAGTGGCAGACCCCCCAAAGGGATCTGCTAAATGGAATTTCAATATGAAAAGTAGGAATCTTATAACAAATTTTGCATCATGGGAAGTGAATGATGGGAAGAGTGTAAAGTTTGAGGTAGATTCATGGAATCGAAAAACACCATTATCAGAAAATCGGGAACTACATAAGGTAAGAACAATTATTTTTGAAGCTTCGGGTGAAAATCTGTTAGATTATGTGCAATCCTTGAGATCTCTAAATGGGAAAGTAGTGTGGAAAAGGCCATCAAGCAATCTTATGTCCTCATAGTAGTTATATTTATTCAACAATGTCGTGAAAGAAAGAACAATATATTTGTTTGCAAAACTAGATAGAATAATATGGGCAGCTTCAAAAGTAGGTTTATACTCCATTAAAGAAGGTTACATAGTTTTGAGTCAATTCAAGCATTTTTCACAACCTCAACATGCCTTTAAATTTTGTTGGAACAATGAAGTACTAACAAAATCAGGTAGTTTTGCATGGCTTGCCATTCAGAAAAGAATATTAACTAGTGATCATTTGGTTAAACTAAGAATAACAAATCCATTCAAGTGTCCATTATGTGAAGAAGAATTTGAAACAACTGATCATCTGCTTCTTCAGTGCAATTTTCCTAATCATTGTTGGAGTTTCATTAAAAAAAGGTTAGAAATATTTAATCCTCTTCCAAATACACTTTGGGATCTCTTTGAAAGTTCGTCGATACTTTATCAAACTTCCTTTTTTGCTTGTATTTGGAAAATTATCCCAACGATTGTTGTATGGCACATTTGGTGGGAAAGAAACATGAGAATATTTAGAAAAACAAAATCTTCAATTGAGTTAGCAATAATGAAAATTGAAAAATCAATATCGGAAGGGGTTAATACATGTGTTCAAAAAGAGAAGCTCACAAATTCTTTATTCACAAACTAGGACACTTACATTTTAAAGATCTGGAAGGGTATTAAGTTACCATTTGATGGTAGCCTGCTTAAAAATGGTTCCAATAAAGTTGAAAGAAATATAGCTAAGTGGATTCCACCTCAAGATAGTTTTGCCAAATTAAATTTTGATGGGGCATCTAAAGCAAAATCAGGACAATCAAGGGCTAGTATATGTATCCAAACTTCTTAAGGGAACATTATGGCAATCTCTTCATATCATCTAAATAAAGGCATAGTGTAGAAGCACAAGCTTTGCTTTTGGGTTTGGAATTGGCATTGGAATTGAAGGTTGCAAATCTCCACATGGAGGGAGACTCTATGATAATCATAAATGTAAGTAGGGAAAGAAAGATCCATAATTGGAATTTAAGTTATATACTTCAGAAAGTTTGTTCAATGATAGATAAATTTCATGCCACCGTGATCTCACACACCTACAGTGAAGGCAATAAGGTAGCTGACTTTCTTGCAAATTTAGGTTGTGAGGCCAAGGAGATTAAGGATTTGCATGATATAAGCCTTTTAACTGAATTCCCTCATTTGATTCGATTAATCGAACAAGAGGGAAAAAGGGACTGTTTGGTCAAATGACCACACTTGCAAGTTTCCATATTGCCCCATGAGGATCATAAGAAAATCAAGGATTTAAATTTATATTTTCCTCAGTTCCTTACTATTACTCATGGGTATTTAGGCCTTCATACATATTCTTGCGCACAAAATCTGAGATTTAAGTGTTATCACAATCTTTGATACCTGCACTCATGTACTCAAATTGCAATCACCTTAGCTCATTAAATTGGTTAAGGACACAAAAGTGGTATAAGCACATGAATTGGAGTTCCAGATGATGGAAATTTGTCCACTCCTTGTTATACTTTAGGGTACTCACAGAGAAATTTAGGATTTGGGCAATTAAATTTGGCAAGGTCTTATAATGATTATCATTGCTTGTTTATAGTTCTAACACAATTTTCACTAATTATACTCAGTGCAAGGCATATGCTATGGAACAAAAAGAAGGCTAGTTAAATGCCACATTTTATTTTTTGTAGACATGCAAGTAAGGCTTAATTAATTGCCTCAGTAGAAGTAGGGATTTTACATGAGTAGAGAAGAGGTAAAGGTCTTGTAGATCCTTAGTCGGTTCATTGTCTTCATTGTATTTATCTTGCTTTAAAAAGAGGTCAAGTTTCCTAGTTTCATATAGCATTTGAGGGAACACAGATAATGACAGAAGAGTGTTATCAGAAAATGACTAGTGGTGTTAAGGTTAGCAAAGATGATGACTCGACCATGGAACCTAAGAGTGAATTTTTCAATTAAGCAATGGGAATGACCTTTCAAAGACCATCTTTCGCATGGTGATCTAGCATAGATTTTTAAAGTAGAATTCCCTATAGTGGAGGAAGAAATAAGATAAATATTAGGTGTGGAAGTCACATTCCCTAGAGCCAGGTGATTGCTTTTCCCTTCTTAGGTACTGTTGATTTTTTTATCAAATGCAATGGATCTTTTTCAATCCTTAGCTGAATTGGAAGCAATCATCATAAAATTTGTAAAACCACATCTTTTGGATAATGATGCTTTGTTGTGCGTAGTGCAAGGTTATAACATTTTTACAGGGGATGGGTTGAGGGTTTATTTCTAAGGGCTTACTTAAAACATCACTAGGGTTATTATGAAATTTTTGGAGTAGCAAGGCTAGCCCTGCAATTAAAGAATGATAGTGGTATTCTAAAGTTCTTAAGGAAGAACAATAAAAGGATATGTGCCACCATGGATTTCAAAATTAAAGAGAATTACTACTTACTATCATTCCTATGTGAGAATGCACCTCACCCACCAAGAAATCTGCCACCAAGAGTTTTGCCCACTAAAATTGCACCGACGATGCTAGCTAAAAGGAAAATAGAAGGAATGAAAAGGTCATAATGCTACAATTTTTTCCACTGGGGAGAACAACATTATTGTGCTAGGGATCGACTACTAAACAAGGTGAATGAAGATAAAGAACCGATGGTGGGATATGGGGTATGTGCAGGATCATCATGGAAAAATAGGCCCTTAAGTGGCAAAAAATTTTAAAAAATCAGAGTTAAGAAATTTGATGTAAAAATTTGAATAAGTTATCTATATTGTTTCAAAAATATGTAAGAATAATCTATAGCAAATTGGATGTAGTTTCTAAAATACTAGGTTTATTTTTTTTTTTTAAATCTATTTGGTGAAAATTTGAAATTTCAATGCAGTAGTACTTAAATTTCAGGGAAAAAATAAGTAGGCGTATGTCTAACCATCCTAACCACAATAAAATGATAATATTTTTCTATAAGCTTTTAGATATAAGTAGAGGACTCATGTGCTGCTGTGATGCATAGTTTTTTGTAATTTTTTTCCAAGTAAATAATTAATTATGAATTCTTTTTTACAAATTTTTAAAAATATAAAAAATTGTATGTCTAACCACCTTAACTTGGTCAAAACTTCATGGGTATGTGCAGGATCATCATAGAAAAAATAGACCCTTAAGTGGCAAAAAATTCAAAAAAATCAGAGTTAGGTAAATTGACGTAAAAATTTGAATAAGTTATCTATATTATTTCAAAAATATGTTAGAATAGAATATGCAGAAAATTGAATGTAGTTTATAAACTACTATATTTTTTATTTTTTTAAATCTATTTGGTGAAAATGTGAAATTTCAATGTAGTAGTACTTAAATTTGGGGGAAAAGTAAGAAGTAGGTGTCTGGACCACCCTAACCACAATAAAGCGATAATTATTTTTTACAAGATTTTAGATATAAGTAGAGGACTCATGTCTAGATGTGATGCATATTTTTTTGTAATTTTTTTCTAAGTAAATAATTAACTATGAATTTTTTATTACAACTTTTAAAAATATAAAAACTCATATGTCTGGCCACCTTAACTTGGTCAAAACTTTATGACATTCAATTTTTCTTTTTTTAATCCTATAGTATGTAAAGCATAGAATGTGATGCATGTTTTGGATTCAAAAAATGTGATACCGTTTGAAAGCTATAAATATTTTTCAATCAGCCTATCAATCAAGAATTTAGTCGTAATTCAAATAGAAAATGAATAATAATTACTTATTAAATTCAAAGTAAGGCATAATTCATATTGGTGGAAAGCTGAGAATCTCCTTTAAAAACCCTTTTTGTTTCATTGATTTTGGGTTAAAAAAAAGTCGTCAGCCACATACCCATCATATTGCCACTTTTCATCCCATCATGATCCTGCACATACCCTCATGAAATTCATTTTTTTTTATCCTATAGTATGTGAAGCATAGAATGTGACACATGCTTCAGATTCAAAAAATGTGATACCATTTGAAAATGATAGATTTTTTTCAATCAGCCTATGAATCAAGACTTTAGTTGTAATTCAAATAGAAAATCAATAATAATTATTTATTAAATTCAAAGTAAAGAATAATTTATATTTGTGGAAAACTAAGAATCTCCTTTAAAATCCCTTTTCATTTCATCAATTTTGGGTAAAAAAAGTCGTCAGCCACATACTCTACACATACCCATCATATCGTCACTTTTTGGCTCATCATGATCCTACACATACCCTATGATTTTGTTGCTAATGACACGGGTTTGCAGGGTATACCAGAGGGACAAGATGAAAAATTTCATTCAAGATGGTGACCAAATGGAAGAATGATTGCCAGTGTTGTTATGGAAAATTTTGATATTTTGACCAATGTTCAATGTATGCATTAATCCGGTTTTGAAGATCATTGCTACTAAAATTTGCAAGGACTAAATCTATTTTTTTGTTGAATGGTCTTGTGATAAAGAAATCTAGGTTTATTGTCATAATTAGCCATGAAAATAGTGAATTTTAGTTTAATAATTTTAGCTAGGTTTTTTTTATTAAGATTAGCATCTAAATTTTGTAATCTCATGACATGGGATGTTGGGATTTGATTGAACTCTTTTTGAGATCATTTGTAAAAAATATAATTTTTATTAGATTATTTGAGTGAACTATATCTTTTTGGGGCTATAACTAGAGGTTTCCTTCCTAGTTCTTTCCTACTAGTATGCCCTCCTGAACCAAGATTTTGTACTATCTTATTATTATATTAATAATATTATAGTGGTCTACCACTTTTGGTTTAAAAAAATAAAATTGTTATCCAAATTCATCTAAAATACTTTCATGTATACATTCTCCTAATAATGAAAAGTTACCACATCTATCGCATTCTTCAGAAATACATGCTTTTAAATAAAATAAGTTTCCATTGGAGGGTTCACAAAACAAACCTACTATAAAATATATGATTCTTTTAGGTGGCATATTAATACCAAAAATGTCCTACATAATTTGGTTAGCATACAAAGTGCATCATATATATCAAAAACTATCATAATAATAATGAAATTATACTTAGGTCTTACAACAACAATAGATTCATTGCTTATTAATTCTAACATACGAAGGTTTACACTTTTTGAATGATCTTTGACTTATGTTAATATTCAATGGTAAGATTGAAGCATCTAATTTTTTTTTATATAATTCAATTTGAGTAATATCTAAGAGATGCTTTGGATGAGGTTCACGAATTTTGGAACCCACCCTTAATTTTAAGACATGTCTAATGTTAGGTGTGTGTCATAGAAAAAAGTACCCTTTGCTTGACATGAGAATAATTCATGATTAATTAGACTTAATAAGGTATTAATCTTGTGTTGTGAGGCATGTCATGCATCCACATTAGGTCATGGACCTTTGCAAATTGAACAACATGCTTTTATTGATGTCTTGTAAAGGTGTTGTAAAGTCTTGTAAAGGACTTTCACGCTTTTCTATACTTAATTAACATATTTCTCCCTAATTTAACATTATATAATGTGTCTAATAACATTATTACATCAATTTAGAAGGCTTGTGATTTAAACTCAATGATAAACTAGTGTTGTAATGTGTCTTACACATTCACATTGGTTTTTGTGCCTTTTTTAGGCTGTGTGGACCTCATTTTAGTGTTGTAAATTGTAATTACTCACACTTTCACATTGAATTTTATGTCCCAAGCCCTATTTTACATTTACATCATCACTAATAGTCCCATATCAATCTATATTGTGCATCCTAAGGCTTAAATTGATCAAACACCTAAAAATGTTGCATTTTAGACCTTATTTCCTTATTCCTTGGCATATGAGCTATCAAAATAGCCACTATGGGACACGTTCGACATACATGGTAAATCAATCTCATCTAGGTGGGACCCATTCACTATGTGTGGCAAATGAGTCTCATTTGGCCCCATTTTGACCTTTAAGCGAGAAATAAAGTGAAATTTGAGTTTAATTTTGTGTCATGTTGGTCTGTGATGATGTATTAATGGGATACTAAGGCACAATTGTGTATAAATAAGTTTTTTGAACCTCATTTTATCTCTGTTATCCATATCTCATCTCTCATCATTCATTCATCCACAAATCCTTCATCTCAAGTCGAATAACTTAGGGTTTTGTAATTACAAGTCATTAAGAAAGTTTCTAAGGAAATTCAAGGGCCGAATCTTCCTCCATTGTTGTAGACTTCATGATCATTCATCATGGAAAGGTAATATATTATGTTGTTGCATGATTTATTTCTTTCTCTCATTATTTTGGTTTAATTAGCTAAACAGGGTTTGACCAAGGCAAACCCCCATGCCTTAACAGTCAACATTTCTATTTCTCTTATTGTGTGTTTACAGATTTGGGTCATTTGTAATCTTGTAAATCATTGAAGATCAAGTTGCAAGGTTTTTAAATTCCTCTCTTCATTCAACAAGTCAAAGAATCAACAAAAAGTAATTTTCAGACCCGAATCCAACAATTTCAAAAGTGGACACTTTTATAAAGCAGAAGTGCAAATATAGCTCCATAGAATCAACTCCTAAATTTGCATATTATTGTAGGTGGAATAATTAGCCACCCATGGAAAATAAGTCCCATATATAGGCATGAAAAGTGGTTTTGTCAGAATTCAGCTCCCGACAGTCATAAACATGGTTCTTGGACTTTTCATCAAAAGCAGGACTAATTCACCATGCATGGAAAATTAGTCCCATTGGCCATTGACAGTGACTTTTGGAACATTCTAGAATGTTCTAGCAATAGTAATCTGTCTTCAGGTGTACTCTGTTTAGTTTCATCAATTTATGTTTTTATTTGTTTAGGTTTCTAGTTCATACTTGCAATCAACACTATTCTTTCCAGCATCTTGTATTGGATTAGTTTACATTCATTCATTTGCATTTGTAAGCATTCAAACACATCTACCAAAACTTTGCATCAATATCCCATCCATCCTTACATTAATCTTGAGTGAAACATTGTACATTTTTAGACCCATCTTTCTCCTTTTAGGTGAAATACCCTAGAAGTGATAGAAAGAAAGTAGATCCTAAAATCCTTCATTTCATTTTGGTGAACCTGCATTTTGAATACTTCTCTTTTCTGATTTAGATTCCTTCATCTAGCCTTGCATTGACTTTGCATTAGGGTTTGTATTAGTTAATTTGTATGCTAGGTTTCAAATTTTGCATTCATAAAAAGTGCATTTAGGTTGCATGTTTGGCATCTAATTTCATGTAAAATTTCTAAAATTCTGCATTTTTCATTTAGGTTTGCATCATAGCACTCAAAATCCATAAAAACATCTTAAAATCTTCTAAAAAAATATGAAAAAATTCCATACTAGGACTCATTCGCCACCCTGGGTGAATCAATCCCTTATGACCCCTGAAACAACATTGTACAAAAATCAAAACTTTACTTTTCAGCTTCAATTTGCTTCCTTATCCTACCTATATTAGTTAGTTGAATTTCTGTAACATGCATTTCATCCAATCTACCTTAATTTATCTCATTTCATGTATGGTTAAAATTTCAAGTTTGCATTCTCATATTGTTACATGTCATAATTAGTCAATTGTCATCTAAAAATTACATTTCATTTCAGCCCTTTACATTGTATTTTGAGTTAGCATAGCTTTTTATTTCAAAATTTTAGTCTCAATATTCTCCAAATTTTCAAAGAAAAAGTTAGTTCATAAGCATGTTAATCATTCTTTCAATGCATTCCCTAGTTATGATAGTCTCTTAGCACAAGAGAAGGAACATATTAACATTTTTCTTGAACCTACACTCCCTCATATCTCTCACATTTTTGAGGATGATGTGTTAGAATGGAATACAAACATAGATAAAAATGATGATCATAATGTTCCTTCCATTGTTATCTCTCCTCTTAGTGATGAAAGTATCTTGGCGAAAGAAGGTACAATCGGTTAGCATCATGAAGGTCTTGTTTGTCCTTTTCCTCATTCCCCTTGGGAAGATACTATAGGAACACAAGATGAATGCATTTCCACCACCTACCTACTCTCCATTCATCTCCCAACACCTCCCCTATTTTTCACAATACTTTCATGAACGATCATGACCAACACATTTGTGAGGAAGATATGTTGACATTAGATGAACAAATCTTTAAGACCTATGACAATCCTCTTTATTTTTCTTCCCCTACTTTGGAAGACATTATTGGACAAAGGGAGGTAATCAAAGATGTACTCATGAGAATCTTCTTTCTCCCTTTCCTAATGTTTCATCCATCCAAGAACAAATTTTTAAGTGGATCCTATCATTGAAAGACAAGAATGTGATTCTTTTTCTTCTCTTGATGCATCTCCTACTTGTAATGAAGCTACTTTGCACATTTCAACCTTAGATACAAATATTACAAACTCTCCTATTGGGATAGATAATATGGAACAAGAGAAGGACGCATTACAAACACCGAATGATTGCATATAGTTTTCCCCTAATCTCCTCAGTATCAATAATCAAACACATTCAACTATTAATAACTCCCTTGGTTGTGACAAAGTTATTTTGGATGAACCAAACCTTAATTGTCACGAACATGTGGTTTTTTATTCTCCTAAGAACTCTCCTTCTAGGGAGGATCTTATGACTCAAGACAAAGATAACATGCCCTTCATGTAGTGTCCCTCCGTTTCGGTTGTCTTTGGATCTTGAATGAGTCTGTTTGGTTAATTTGAGTTGTCTTTTGCATTCATTATTATATTGTCAAATTTTCTTTTGAAATTATTAATCTAGCCTTGATTAAATTTAATTAAATTAAATTGACTACAAGATGACTTAGTTAATTGGGGGTAAAATAATAATTAAATGAAGATGAATTTAGATGTAGTGTGACATTTAGAACATACCCGATCTTGGTTAACCAACCAAATGCAATTGTTAACTTTAACTATCATGGAAGATTTAAGATTAGTCTATAGGTCAGATATTGACAAATCCGAATAGCTTTGGTATTTGGTTAACTACATTTATATATGTATATTTATGCATAGATATATATAAATTATGATGTTAGAAAGTAATTTCATTTCCTATTTATTGTTGATATATCTTGGTGGAAGTTGAACACAACATGTTTACATTATATATATATAATACTATACTTGGAATAGTAAAGAATGTTTTTCCTAAAAGAGAAAATAAAATGTAACTTAAATCAAGAAGTGTTTTCCTAGTAAATTATTGATCATGTGATCATTTAATTAAAATTGTGAGGAGTTGATTTAGTCAAACATAGAAGAAATTGAGTGACTCCTAACTTGGACAATAGTAATGTAGATATCAATGTATCATATTAGAAGATGAAAGTAATAAAAGAATGATTAGAAGAAGTAAAAATGTAATGCTATAAGATAGTAGTTAATAAAAGATTTAATAGGATAAGTGTGTTTAAGTAAACAAAAATACATACATTTAGGTATATGTACAAAAGTAGTGTGCCATTGATACAGAAAAGAAATAAATATTATAAGTTTATTTTTATATCTCTTGTGGATAAAAGATAATCATCACTATTTACACATGGAGGAGATAATGTTACAAATAGATAATTAATAATAATTGTTGGTGAGATATGGAAGGAAGGAGGAGTTGCGTATTAAATTTTCATTTAATTATCTTAAATTTTCCTTTTTATTCCCTTCACGTAAGAAATAATACTGTTCCATTAAATATCCTCATATAACCTTACCTTATCTTGATTTACTTTCTAAACTTTTAAAATCAAGACATTCACATATTAAGAGAGATAAGTTTCAATGTCCTTAGACAAATAAGTTAAAGTGAGTGGTGGTTAAAATATATTAATTTATAGGTAAAACTTTTTTTTATATAATTATTTTTATTTATTTATTTAAAATAAATTCTTAGAAGATCAAAGTAGATTATAAATAAAAATTAATTTAGGGATATGAAAATAATAATAATGTGAGAAAGTAACAAATATATATATATATATATATATATATTTAAGGCATGTATATAATATATAATTTTTGGGTGGTAAAAATGACCATATTAAAATGGCACCTTCGTCAGCACCTAAGTGTATATTTCATAATTAATAGCTAGTGATTTGAGGGTAGACTACATGCTTACCACATGCGTAAAAGGGTGCTTTCTATAGCTTGCTCGCTGGGTGCACGTGATGGGTCCATTATCCTCATTTTGCATGCATTTCTGAGGAGGAAAGCTCCCAAGAAGAGG